>SNQN01001674.1:52428-68103 GCA_008642245.1 Bassia scoparia | reverse complement strand
TTTCGAAGTACTCACTCGGCGACACGCATCACAGAAGCATACCGGATTAGTAAAAACATTGCATGCAAGGAATTGATTCACTTTTCATATGCACCAAAAATTGTCGGAGCATGTGACGGATACAGAAGATTGCATCTAATCAATCCTCTCCCTTTTTGACTGCACTGACATAGGATTTTACGCGTATAGTTTTACCGACAGATTTTGATTAAACTGTAGGAGTCGGTCAGATAACTTTCTGGTCATGAAATTTTCAGAATATATTGAGTCTAGTGAACAATGAATCAATGATGAGGGCCAATTGGCCAAAGTATTTGATGTGCTAAGCAAGTAAGGATCATTGTATCATTTGGCTATTAATTACTGTATATGATTTAAGTACTATGATTTTGTAGGTTATGATGTACTGATACATGCTCAAATTTCTGAATTGAGAAAGCAGAGGACTTAACTAAGATATACTAACAATCAGCTCCCWGCAAGAYCTTGTACGTTTARGTACTGCTATCGAGTAACTAACAGGTGGTGAGATACCTGTTTGTTCATTTGTTCGTGTGACGAATACAGTTGGCTGTTGGCGGGTTCACATGATTGTTGGAAAGTTGCACGCTCGAGATTTTTCCTGAGCATTGTCTTAGTTGACCAGTAAGTCACCTACCAAACCAGCATTGTCCATTGCAGATCAAGAAAAATAGGCCATGATGAAGAATTCAGAGGGGGGTCGATGTTTTAAACTATTGTACATGAGGTTAAGTACAAAAAATTTAAAATCATTTCATTTGCATATAAGACTATCCTGGTAATCAACTAGGCTAAGGGAAATCATCAAATCAATCAAGCGTTTCACCCCATCTCAACCTCAATTTTTCATCCCATCCTCGTTCCTGCAGTGAGTCTAAATTTCATCCTTATCTCCGCCCCACTAGATCAACAATTTATGGGCGGACCTTGAGCAAAATTTGTAGGGGAGGTTTGATCCTTGTATCTCTTAGTTAAAATAATAAACACCTTACRATTGTACCATGACTTTTAATACTTCATCCGTTTCATTTTCATTGCAACAATTACTAAAATCGAAAAAAATAAATTAATTGRGACAAATATTTTCTTTCCYATTTTGTAAGTGACATGTATCTAGCTCTCTCTTCATCATGGCCCCCTCTCTTCATCATGGCCCCCTCTTTCTCTCTCTATCAATTTTCCTCTCACAGTGAAATTTTGCCTAGAGATCTACCTTCATAAATTTGTTGCAATCAAAATGAAACAAATGAAGTACTATTAAATATAGGGCAAAATATTAATTATCTCTATTATATAAGTGAAGCGGGGATGAAGATAGTGTACGTCCCCCTCCAAAAAGTCTATTTGCTCTTAATGAACTATATTCAAATTAAATTTTTTTATAAAAAAAAAAAACTCTTGAGGTAGGTAAGTCAATTTAATGACATCCTAAATTATTGTTTCATTTTATTTGTTCATGAGTATGATTGAATTTGAAAATTAATAAGGAGATTATATTTATAAATTTCAATTATTATATGAATTATATGAATTTAGTTTTACATTCTATATAGGTCATTTTACTAAAACATGTTTATTAATGGTTTATGTATAATAAACGTCTCAATAAAATCGAAGTGTCAGAAATATACTCAATTCAATTTTTAAAAGTGTATTGATATTATCTGGTATTCTCTACTGTTTCATATACACTATAAACTCTGTTTAATTCATTGTCGTTAATTTATTATTCATATGTTTGAACCTAATAGCAAATGTTTTTATTCTTGATTTGAGCACATTTGGGGTTGGTTGGGTTAAAAAATTCAAATATTCAATACAGGTTGATTTCAAAGAATACAAGTACATACAAAATTAAAACAATGTGTAAAAGTATGTTTAGTCAAATCTTTCTATCCAAAAAAAAAAACTTATGAAAACAACGTTAACTTTACACAGCATCGCATTCGCGTGCAAAATAACCTAGGTGATTGTATTAACTCAAATGGGGGCCATGCCCCTACACACGCCGACAGGAAGATTCACCGTATCAATGATTTTATTAACTCAAAAGTATTTTTAGTAGCATTATGTACCACTGCAGAAATTCGCGTGCAAAATAAGCAAGTATTTATTAAACTCGAGGGGGGAGCCTACACACGCACAGAGGAAGTTTTGCCCTTGTATTAATCCTGGCAAATCGTCGGGTCAGGTCGGTATCGTCGGTCAATGTTCGATTCGGATCTATTTAATCAGGTCGGCCAGTTTTGAACGGGTCGAGATTTTCTTGTCATTGACCCAATATTTTTCGGTAACAGTAGGTCGGTCGGTCAAGTTTTTTTGTTAGCGTCTTTTTTTTCTTTCGATGTTTCGCCAAATTAGATACATTATAGTTTTTAAATCTTAAAATGTATTATGTGACTAAACAAGTATGAAATATATATCATATAGCTATAATATTTTTACTAAATCTTATGCAAAAGATTGGTCTAAGTGATTGGTTTCAAAAAGGTAATAATAACATATTTGATCATACTCAGTAATAATATTTTTTTCAATATTACTCATTCTATCTTCTTTTTATTGCAAAATGTGAACTTCTGTAATTTAACATTATGTAGTTTTGACTAATATTTGTTGATTGTACATATTAATACACATTATATAGTAATTAACTAGATAAAATACAGTCAAATTCGGTCGGTCAGGTCAGTAACAGGTCGGTCAACATTCTAATATCAAGGTTTGAGGGTTTGGTCAATAAACGGTTCGGTCAAGATCTTCTTGTTCATTGGGACAACATTTATCGGGTTGGTTCTCAGACAAAATTGGGTTCGGGTTTTATTTTGCCAGTGTATCCCTTGACAACATAAAATAAGCCATTCGCTCAACCCAACCACCAACTGTTCGGCCACTTGTGTATTTCATACCCACTTTTCCACTCATACCAGCTTAATTTCTACCCCAAAAAGACTAAAATTATTTATGCATCGCTTTAAAAAAATTCAACCTAAATAAACAAACTTAATTAAGATTCTAAACTTTCCAATTTTTTTATATAATATATTGGTTATAAAGATATTTGGAATTTTGGAGTATAGTGGTTAAAAATATATGGTTAACAAAATATATTTTTATTTAATTTATATTCTAAAAAATGGGGTGAATCTCTATCATCGCCCCGACTTGCATTATGGTACATTTGTTGATTTGTGATTTCTAAATCGTTGCTTTACGAAACTAGTTTTTAACAGCGTGCACCAGCATAGAAGGGTCCAATTTTTAATCGTTTTTTAATTTCCAAAAATTGTTAATATTTAATTCAAATGAAAGGGTTTATTTCTTGTATGATGGTGAGAAGTGCACGAGCAATTGAGCTTATTATAAAGTGTGGTAGAAGTAAATGGGAAAACTAACGAATTGAAAAAGACTAATTTATAAACGTTCATTAGTAAAAAAATGGAGATGAGAATAAATTGAATTCATTTTAAAATAAAATAAAATAAGTCCATGTGGCACCTTGGAAATTTATTAAGGAACGATAGTAGATTAACATCGTTTGTATGTATAATAAAATATGTTAAAAAATAGAAAAATGAAAAATAATGCAGAAAAGAAAAATAAATATAAGTGTTTGTTCTCTGAAGAATAAAATAAAAAGAGGTCAGTCTAGATTTCCAAATAATTTTCTATGAGAGATTTAAATGTAGAATTCGTGAACCTTGTTTGTTTACTCTTCCGTATATTTTCATAAAAAGTTATTAAGGTCAAAAGAATATAACATTGTTTGGAATATGGTATGTATGGAACAGGTTTAAAAAATAACGGAAAAAACTATGCTGCATTTTATCCTATAAAAAAATAAAAAGTAAAAAGTCGCGTGCAGTAAGTTTCATTTAAGGTTTAAATAATATCATAAATTGAAATTTTACAGAGAATTGAGCTAAAAATAAAAGAAAAACAATACAAGAAGTGGAATATGAATGAATTGTACGGAGTAATGTTTTTATCCTGAAAAAATAATTAAAGAATTTTTTTATGGAAAATAAATATTAGAGTAATCTAATAAACAAAAAAAAAAAAATCTATTGAAATCAAAAAAGAAAAAGTACAGTTATTTTAAAAGAGAGAAAAAAGACAAAAGGAAATTAACATGTGTTAAGATTGTAGGGCAAAAAAAGAGTTATTAAGTATTAGAGATATATATTATGAGTAGATACATATTGTTTATTGGGTGTTGGAATCCTCTACAATTGTGAATGGTAGATGTTGATGGAGTTGTGGAGAGGGAGAGTTTTGCATTATAATTCTATTTTACTTTTATTTTTTGCAAGCAAAATTGTCCATAGCCAATTACCAGGCGCCACGTGGCATCCGGTGGGTCTCACCTAAGCACTAGTAGGGCATGTGGGACCCACATACCRYCGTGATAAAGGCACCCCCAGTAGGGTAGGCTTGTACGGTGTCAGAGGATAACATATGACATGTGCAGTCCTTTTGTCTCACATTGACTAAAAGCCGCTCTTCCTTYTTCCCACATTGAAAGAAGAGRCAATTCAAAAGCTTCCTCACCTAACCCTATAAAAGGGGATTAGGTGAGCCCATTCCAKGTATCTAATTCTGAACCCATCGAGTACAGTCTAGTGTCTATATCTAGCTTACTCGACCTTCAGTTTAGGTCTCCTTGCTGACTTAAGCATCGGAYGGGCTTTTCCCGAAGATCCCCRGGGTTAGTCACCTATGCGTGTTTTGCAGGTTAGCCGGATGAGACTAGTGTCCATTCTCAGGACGTTGAKGGAAGACACGTACGTGCCAGCTGTCATCCCCAGGTATTATTATTCACCATAATACTCTACTGTTTTCTTTGTAAGTTCCTTGAACAGCAACAGATTGGCGCCGACTGTGGGGAAGACAAGCAAGCCATGGTCAGTACGCGTTACGGTGCTCGCAATGCTCAGCCTGCGGTCAATCAGCCAGGCACACCGAGGGGGCAGTCTCATCCCCCGGAAGGGGGGACACTGCCTCATCCGCCCCGCGTGATTCGAGTGCTGTGGCGGGGGAAGCGAGGACCAATTGGCCCTCGCCCATCCGTTTCCCTGAGCCGACTGACCCGGTCACTAGGTAGGAACTCAATGCCCTGCTCGAGAAGGTGAGTCTTCTCACCAAACAATTGGAGAACGCTCCGCAGACAGGGGGGGAACCCTCAGCCCACGCGCACTCAGCCAACGCACAGCATTGGGTCGCGCCCTCAGCTTCGTGCTCGGCGAGCCTCTCCGTCTTGGTTGCGCCCAGGTCCTTTCAGGTTCGACTCGCCCTCGCAGGGACATTCCCACCGCAATGCCCCGGGAGAGGCCCAGCTTACTCCATCTAGGAGGGGATGAAGCCCCTCAGGACAGCCGATCCAACAGACCCCCTCTGGATGCCCGAGTCATCATTAAAGAAAGACGGCGAGACAGTATGGACGCTCGCATTATCATTAACAATCGCCGAAACTAAGGCGAAGCAGCGGCCGCCCAGCCTCGAGCCTCCCCTCGCCGAGGAGACTCGGGCCGACCCTCTGCTCGACCTAGCCAGTCCCAGCATGAGCCAACCAGTCGGTCAACTCGGCATCCAGCATCCAGGTCGCGCGGGCATGCAGATGGTTCTCGCTCTCAATCAGTTAGGAAGACAAGCGAGGGCACTCGGGCTCGATAGCCGATGCAGACCCTCGTCCAAAGAACCCCGTTCAGTAGGGAGATAATGGATGCAGAAGATCCAAAGAAGGTGAAGGTGCCAACGATCGAGACCTTTGACGGGACCACTGACCCCGAAGATCACATGGCAGCCTTCAAAACTCAGATGGTCGTACAGACAGGATGTGAGGCGTCATGGTGTCGGTTCTTTCCAACCACACTTAAAGGTATTGCCCCCACTTGGTTTAGTGAATTACCATATGGATGCATTACTAATTTTTCTGTCTTAGAAGCTTTGTTCAAACAACAATTTATTGCTGGGAAACGACATAAGAAAACTAGTTTGCATTTAATGAGTTTGAAACAAGGCAAAACTAAAGGATTGTCTAGTTACATCAAGCGATTCAATGCCGAATCTCTGGGCATTTCGAATCTGGAAGACAATGTGGCCTTCTCAACCCTCATGTCGGGCCTCAGACCTAGCCGATTTAAGCAGGACCTGGTCATCGAGGGCATTACCAAATACTCAGAGGCTCTGGCATTGGCTCAGAAGTATATTCAGGCCTTAGAAATCAATAACATGCATGATGATCCACCCTCAGCCGAGGGCAAGAGAAAGGCAGGTGATAACAGGGGTGACCACAATCAGGGCAAGAAGCCCAAACTCAGAGATGGAGGGGATGACCCTCGGTACAACACTAACAGGAGAGACATATTCTTAGACATCAAGCCCCTGAACATTTTGCCAAAGCCCGTACCAGTTCGGACTACGCCAAACAGGCAAAATAGAAATCTTTGGTGTGAATACCATCGGGAGTGTGGGCACACCACCTGAGATTGTAGAGAATTGAAACAGGCGATCGACCACCTTGCCAACGAAGGGAAACTGAATCGGTACCTCCGAAAGAAGGATACCAAAGAACAAAGCCATCCTCGGCAGAAGGAGGATCAGCCTCAAGCCAGCAATGAAACAATGCATACTATGAACGTGATTTCAAGAGGGCATGCCTCGGGAGGACCTAGAAATCGAGGACGGAAGCGTCACTTAGAAGACCTCACGTACCAAGTATTGAAGGTCGGCAGTGAGGTACCTCCCAAATGCCCAGCAATGGTCTTCGATGATCACTCGGCCAAGCCTATTGCCGTGCCCCATGACGACCCCCTGGTAGTCGAGGTCAAGGTGTCCAATGCTTGGGTGAAGCGAGTGCTCGTTGATAGCGGAAGTTCCTCGGACATCATTACTTGGGACTGTTTACAGAAATTGAAGCATTCCAAGTCTGATCTAGTCGCTTCGGACCACCCTCTGGTTGGCTTCGGCAGGAAACGAACGTACCCAGAGGGCATCATTAAGCTGCCAGTCAGGATCGGGGAGAAGGACCTGGCCCGTTCGGCTCAGGTGTACTTCACTGTCGTAGATATGGACCTCCCCTATAACATCATCCTCGGCAGACCTACCCTCAATAAGGTAAAGGCCTCCATTTCTACATATCAGTTATTATTGCAGTATGAAACAAATTCAGGAATCGTTGGTCGGCTATATGGCAATCAACGCTCAGCCAGGGAGTGTTACGTCAATAGCCTCCGCAATGCCGACCCTGAGCCTCAGTCGGGCAAAAGCGGAAGGACCCCCCTCAGAAGGAAGCCCTCACCGGGCTAGATGTATACCTCAGTGAGAACGTCAAAAGATACAACCGGCCTCAGCCAGCGTCGACCCGGAGCACACCGTCTGAGTCGGGAAGTCACTCACCCCAGACACCCGGGAGCAGATCGTCTCCACTCTCAAGGAATTTCGTGATGTCTTCGCATTTGCTGCTACGGAGATGCCCGGGACTGACCCCTCAGTCATGGTGCACAAACTCAGCATCAAGGACGGATATCAGAGTGTAAAGCAAAAGCTCAGACATCAGGGGCAAAAGAGGAATGAAGCTGCAGCCTCAGAAATTAAGAAATTGCTCGACGCGGGCTTCATCCGGGAATGTCAATACTCAGACTGGCTGGCTAACGTGATGTTGGTCAAGAAACCAAATGGAACTTGGCGCATGTGCGTTGACTTTACTGATCTCAACAAAGCCTATCCGAAAGATGATTACCCACTGCCAAAGATCGATGCCCTAGTCGATTCTACTGCGGGACATGCGTTGTTTAGCTTCATGGATGCCAATGCTGGCTACCATCAGATCCCGATGGCTGAAGAAGATCAACCCCACACCGCTTTCATCACCAAGCAYGGGGTCTATTGTTATAAAGTAATGTCATTCGGCCTTAAGAATGCGGGAGCCACCTACCAAAGGTTGGTAGACAAGGTCTTCGCGGGGCAGATCGGTAGGAAAGTTGAGATATATGTCGATGACATGACAGTCAAAAGTAGGAAAGTGGAAGATCACGTCTCGTACCTCAGGGAAGCCTTTTCGTCCCTCAGAAAGTATAACATGAAGCTTAATCCCAAGAAATGTGTATTTGGAGTTCTYGGAGGGAAATMCCTCGGTTTTCTGGTCGATGAGAGGGGCATAGAGGCCAACCCCGATAAGATTCAAGCGATCATCAACATGGAGTCCCCAAGGTCAGTCAAAGAAGTGCAAAGGCTCACGGGATGCATGGCTGCCTTAGGTCGGTTCTTATCCCGATCGGCAGACAAAAGCTTGGCCTTCTTCAAAACATTGAAGAGACCCTCATTCAGTTGGGACGAAGAAGCAGAAGCAGCCTTTCAGCAACTCAAGCAGCATCTATCTAGCCTACCGAAGCTCGTCTCCCCCTTACCGAGGGAGCCGCTTTACTTGTACCTGGCTATCTCAGAATATGCATTGAGCGCAMTCTTGGTTGCTAAAAGAGATAAAACTCAACACCCGGTCTATTTTGTGAGCCACGCCTATAGTGGAGCCGAGTCTCGGTACTCGGAGATCGAGAAGATGGTATATGCCCTGGTTGTCGCTAGTCGAAAGCTCAAGCCCTACTTTCACYCCCATCCTATCAAAGTCCTAACCGGACAGCCGATCAYGAAGGTCATTGAAGGAAGAAATCATTCAACAAGGATGARAGAGTGGTCAGATCAGCTTGCAGACTATGGGTTGGAATATGAGCCTAGACGAGCAATCAAGGCCCAATCACTAGCTGATTTCATCGTCGAATGCACAAATAGACCCACCTCGCGACTATCAGAGGTTGGGCAGGTTACGGTTGATGATCTTCGGTACCAGGATTGAAACGAGCAGGCATTCTGTAAGGTAGATAACGACAAGTTGGATACTAGTCAAGTTCGAGTTCTTAGCTCGTAGCCAACACAATTGAGTTAAAAGCCATAGTCATCCTCTGGTGCAGATTCGCGCTTAGCTGCTGTGCTTAATTCTTTGAATTAATGAAGTCGACTCAAACAACTGATCGTGGTGGGTCAAGTCAATGGAGAATTCAACCAAGGAAGATGGATGAAAAGTAGTTTTGAACAATGGTCACTGGAGGAGCTTTTCCCAGATAAGTCCAACACTTCTCCATCATCACATCCCTGTCTGATTAAATCAAGCAGATGCTCCTATCCTCGACTAAGCCAGCTATCCAATCGAGATCCATCGATCCTTCGGATCCATCACTTGGAGTACTAAAAGACCAGAGCGATCAACACTCAGACTTCTTAACTATTCTGGACAGAGGGGCTACATGGATTGACCAGATAGCCAGTACCTTCGGGATGAACAACTCCCTGATGACCCAAGCACAGCAGAAAGAGTCAGGACTCCCAGGCCGATGTTCAGTGCATGATGACGGCTATACCAAAACAGTCCCACACTCATCCCTTTGCGTCGATGGTTGTACACACACGGACGGCTCAGAGACTACACCTTCGAGAAATTCATGACTGGGAAGTGGTAGCCATCAAGGGGTCAAACCATGCTGAAAGTTTCGAGCGGTACTCAGGGCCTCACCTACACAAAAGACGTATAGCTCTTAACTCACACGAATGCGTTAAAATGTCGAAAGCTTGACTTAGATGCAGGATGACCCCACCGACTCAGCGAACCACTCCTCAGCAACATCACCTACCCACTTCTGCCACCTGACAGTGAGCATGGATCTAATCCCTTCAGACACCCCTCTCTCCACAAGGCTTAATCGTGGCTCCAGCGAGACAACGTATCTCCTCCATCTTCACAGACATGTTCACCAAGTGGATAGAACTGAACCTGCTTGCCGACTATCACCGAGAAGAAACAGTATTCAGAGTTCATTTGTTAAACATTATTCACCGACAACAAGAAAACCAGCGATACGACCCAGAAACAAACCTAAATAACGCGTCGGTTACTAAAACGCGAAACGGTCTGGAATATTACCGACGTTTATGTCAACCTTCATGGAATGGACTCCACATCCGCCTATGGTCTGGTTAATTTAGGCTTTTACGACCGCCCTGAACGGTTCCGATAATATTTTACCGGCGTTTACCGAACCGCAACAATAGGCAGAGTCAAAGTCAAACTAGATTACCACCGCTGACGGTCACCCACGACGCGAACACGTCACACACATATAAAATATCTACCACCTCAACCTCTCAGACTACCACTGAGCCTTGCAATCGCTGCATCACACGCCAAACACCCCCCGACACCGAGCCATGGTAATCCTTCACCCATGCACACCGACCGTGATGTGCATCCGGTCAGCTTAAAAGTCCAACCACGATAAGTCTGCTCTGCGACTCTTACCCGACCGTCCAACAACACAGTCCCGCGTAAATCCGTTAAAAATAAAATTAACAAATAAAAAGTGTTGTCAGTCAACTATGACATCCAACAATATAACAAAAACAAAACAACATGATAATAGTAACAATCTAACAATATAATCTAATAAATTAATAATTACTAGATGAATAATCAAATACTTATACAAAACCTCAAATTCAACCCCATACACATAAATAAAAATCATTTCTATAAATACATATATCTTCATAATAATTATGATATATACAATATAAAATTTCTATAATAATTAAATCTTCAACATCATGGCACCAACCCTTATTTCCAGACTCAAACGCAAGTGAAAACATGCGCCAAAAAAAGAACATCACAAGAAAAAAAACATATAAATCAAAAACACATAAGAGGACAAAACAAAAAAAAATCCCAAAACAGCAAAAGGAATGCCGAAAAATCAGAAAAAAACAAAAAAAAATGAAAATCGAAAGGAAATTAAAAAATACACAGCACGATCCAAAATTAGTAACAAACCTTCTAGATCACACACTACAGTGATTAATGCCAACACAATTGCCAGATAAAAAAAATTATATTTCCTTAAAAACGTTATAGCAAATTAAACACATATTATCCATTCATTTCTAAAATTTTCTAATGGACAACAAAAAACGATTACCAGCTCTCTTCTATTTGACAGGAAAACAAAAACAAACCAATTACATAGTTTCTTCTCGTAATTAGTAATTTTCTAAATCGGGACTCAATCCACAACAATTTCCAAAAATCAAATAACAAAAAAATATAACAAACTAAAAAAACCAATTCAAGAATCCAAAATTACATTTTAAATATCAGAAAAATCTAAAAGGAAAAAACTTTTGAAACCCAGATCTACAGAGAAAATAAAAAATTGAAAAATCACATTTAATTTAAAAAAAAAACAGAAAAATCGAATTCGATTTTAAAAAATTGCAACAAATCGGAAAACACAATTTAAAGAAAATCGGAAAACCCAAAAAAAAATTCTTAAAAAAAATCAGAGAATCGAAAATAGATAAAAATTGGAAAATCTGATAAAATCTGAAAAACCGAGATCTACTACGAAAATCACAAGAAAAATTAAAAATAATTTTGAAATTCTAGAACTCTTAAAACATATAAGTCGAAAATCAATCTAAAGACCCCAAATACAAACTTAAAAACTCAAAAAATATTTAACAAAAGACCACGAAAATTCCAACAAAACTACGAAAAATATAAAAAAACCCAAAAGAATGTTTAACTAACGTCGATTTTTTCTAAATCTAAAAATAAAAACGAGTCTTTATAGAAAAAAAAATACATATATAATCTAAAAAACGAAAATGAAGGAGAATCATACCTTACCAAAACGAAAAGAGGGTTCCGGTGGGGACGGCGGCGGCTTAGATGGAGCGGCGGCTGATGGAGGAGGACAACCAAAGCTCAGCGTGACGAGAGTTGAGTGAGAGAGAGAGAATGAGGGAACTGTGAGTCTTGAGGATTGAGAGAGATAGAGAGAGGTGGAATAACTGTCGATGAGGAGAGAGGAATGAGAGTAGAGTAGCAAAACTAAAATATAAATGTAAATTAAGAGAATAGTATTAAAAAGCAAAAAAAAACAATTACCGACCATGTGTCGATTTTGTTTTTTTTTTAAAACACATTTAACCGAAACGTCTACGGTCGGGTAATGCCACGTAGGCCTCACAGGTAATTTTCGTCCAATCTAATAAACGGTCGGAAAATCTGTAAAACGGTTGGTAAATTGCGTCCCTATTAAAAACGGTGGTATATATTATCTTTCGACGTTTGAATGACGGTCCAGGTATAAAATCCCATCGTTAAAAACCGGGAATTCTGGTTGTGTCGGTTCGATACCCCGGATCCATTGTGACCAACAATGGGAGACAGGTTCTGTCAATGAAACACAAAGGAAATATTGCGCCGATTTCCGGCATCGAACATGTTACGCAGCAACCTCGGTGGAAACCTCAAACCACATGGACAGCCGAGGCCGCTAACAGATCATCCTGTCGGGAATCAAACCAAGCTAGAAGGCTCTAAAGTACCGGGTCGTATGAGCTTCCCGAGCTTATGTCACACCGGACATATGACAAAGAAGCCACTGGTTCATACCCCCTTCTCCTAGGTGTATGGCAGTGAAGTCTGTCCTACTAGTTTGAGGTCGAGGTCCCTCCCCTCCGGTCACTTTTTTATTGATCCATGACAAGAATTAAGAGTAATGAGAATCGAACCTCATCGTACCCCAGACCGAGGGAACCATTGTTGAAATCCACATCCTAACAAGAAAAAATAACAAATACTTCAACAAAGGTAGAAACACGGAAATTCATGTCGGGTGATTGGCGTGTTAAGAGATTCAAGCAACGGGTCGGCGAAAATATGATGGGCAAACTCAACCCGAATTGGGAGTCCCCTATCGAGTAACCGAGATGTGAGACCTGGCACCCAGCTCGAGGAACAGAAGCAAACCCCTACACGGCCTTGGCTAAGCCTAACAACCTCATCCAAATACTACGTCTGAAGTCACACACTAGCAATGATCTCTGATCTTTTCATTTTTTCGCAACTCACTGTAGCCACAACATAGCTCTCTTTACCACTCCTAGCCGGATCCCCACGAGCATGTTCAGCCAACTAGCCTATGATAACACCACGTGTCTGTAATAAAACGCGCGATTTAATAAAGAAAAGTCTTCCTTCGAGCATTCTTGTTCCTCTTTTTGTCGCCCACTTTGCGTACAAACATCTTCACTACTACAAACATTGGACTATGCACCATATTTAAGAGACGCCATTTTCTCAAAATCGGTCTCTAAATAAGAACCGATATATTAAAAACCGGCTCTACCTTCACCTAAAAGATCGTTTGTAACACATTCTTAACTGCACAAAGGAAATCCGTCGATCAGTAAAATCGGCTCTTTGATATTTCTTATTTAAAAATAAAATGAATCTTAGCACAACCGTTAAACCCTCATAGCTTATCTCTTGACTGCGTACGTGGCCCTCTCTCCCTCTATGTTCACGCCCCTTCCATTCTCCTCTTTATTTCCTCATATTCTTCTACTTCTCTCTCTCTCTTTATTTCCTCCTGTTCCTGTCTTCTCTCTCTATCTCTCCTCCTTAATATCTTATCTATCTCTCCTCTCTAGATCTATCCTCATCACACAGCCACCACATACAACCCCTTCCCTTCAATCTGCAAACAACTTTGGTTCATCTTCATCACAATACAATTAAATCACCATGTATTTTTCTATTTTTGTTCTCGTATTTTTAATTTCTGCAGATAGTTCGATGTTCCGGCGGCCATGCGAGGGGGGCATACGCCCGGCATTGAAGGCGGCGCACGCTTGTCGTTTTATCCCTAATTTTTCGTTCCTGTTTTTCGTTTCGAGATCTATAATTTGTTTCTTTTCATTAGAATGTTACGTTTCTTTTCCTGATTTTTATCGTTCTAATTTTTTCTCCGTTTCCTTTTCCTAAGTATTTCTCAGATTTTTTCGGTTTTCTTTTCCTGATTTTCTTCTACAGATTGTGTAGTTTTCTTCCTGACTTTTTTCTAATAATTATGATCATTTTGTTTTTTTTAATTTTTTAATTGAAACCTAGAACTTTCCTTTTTCAATATAATTCGAGTTTAATAATTTTTTTGGTTTTTTAAGGTTTTTTCGGTTATACCTCTCTCACATCCTCACCTTGCAATTTGTTTTTAAATTCACATTTCACTTCCCATTATTTTTCGAATTTTCATTTTAATCTGATTGTTTCGAATTTATTTTCGTGATTTTTGTTATTTCGAATGAATGAGGGTTAATGTGGATATTGTACGGTTAAATTTATTTTGTTTCAGTTCATCCCGATTGAGTTAATTGTTGGATTTGGCAGCATTCTATTAGAATAACAGAGATAAACAAGAACATTGATAATATTTGTGATCTATTGGATATTGGAATTTTCATTTCGTAATTTGAATATTTCGTTGAGTCTGTCTCATTTGTAAAATGTTCTACTTTGTTTGTTGATTATGTTTATTGTTGTGTTGTTGTATTCGTTTTTTGTGTTTTGATTATTGTTTGCGGTGGTGTTGTTGATTTTGTTTAATGTGGTGTTATTGTTGTATTTTGTTTGTTGGTTTTGATTTTGTTTTCTTGACTAACATTTTTTTTGTTTTTACAGGTTATTGTATGATAATAGAACAAGTTTTGTTTATGGCGTATTGGTCTTTCCGAAGTTAATACTTGTATAGTTGTATTGTAATTTTGGGATGCATAATATAGTATATTTTTTTCATGTGTATTTCAAATATTGATGAATTAAAGGACCGATGTGTTTCCATATAAATATTATACTTGTATGGCTTATGGTGAAATTAGAGTACTGCTGGTCAGCTTGCATAATGATATGTAAGTGGGGTCAGCCTTTTTTTTTATAAAAGTTTATTTACCAAAGAGACCGGGTATGTGTCAGAACCGGTCTCTTAAGTGTTAACAAAGAGACCGGTTATATGCAAAAAACCGGTCTCTTTGATTTTACTCAAAGAGATCGGTYCCCAAAGAAACCGGTCTCTTTGCTCAGTATAAGAGACCGCAAAAATAAATCGGTCTCTTACCGTAAGAGCCCTCTCACCTAGAGACCGGTTGTTTTGCGGTCTCTTTGGCCTTTTTCAACCGGTCTCTTAGGCTTTTTTTGTAGTAGTGATTGGGTCTCGGGATTGGGTATGTSAACCTTCGGGGCAGCYCATGCCTCAGAGGCACTTCACCAAGATAAAGGTAGACACACCAATCCCCGGGATCGAAGACACGAAGGTTAGCGAAGGATAGAAAAACCAACTATATACAATCGAGAAATTAAAGACAAGGATAAAACAAAGCAAAATAGAAACAAGCATAGACACTCGGAATAAGCAACAGAGTCAAATTTCATAAATAAAGGCCAGACTCAGCTGGCAAGGGAACAATATTCAACTACAAAGGTCGGGAAACGCATCGACTAATAAGACTTACAAAAATATTTTAAGTTACAATTTTGGTCAGAACATGACCAGCAGAGAAAGGCAATAAATAAAAAGGCTGAAGGAGGATACTCAGGGGAGCTGGCAAAGTGCTCTTGTCCGTCCTCCGGCTCCCTAGCCTGAGTGGAGTGACCAGAGCCATGGCCAACTTGGATGGTTGGTTGACCCGAGGTGCCAGCAGCAGCAGTCGTGGCAGAGACAACAGCAACGGCTGTAGCAGCACTCGCAGCAGCTTCCTGACGAGCTT
>SNQN01001674.1:37355-48266 GCA_008642245.1 Bassia scoparia | reverse complement strand
AAGCAACTCTTTGTCTTTTTCCTGGATGACATTCGTCTTCCGGGTCAAGGACTTTTGGTTGGCCCTATGGTGTAATGACAAAGAGTGCATGCGGACAGTCAGCTGTAAGGACAGATTTTTGTTAGACATACAATGAATATAGCAAAATCACAAGTATACAGCATTGGGAGAAAAAGGTTTACCTCCAACCAAGCTTTCTACAACTCCTCCGTCTCCCGAGCCCGAGCTTCGACCTTCATAAGTTCCGAGACATCCTCCTTATGAACTACCTCCGAGAGGGTAGACTGAGCCCTTTTTTGTTTCCCCTCGTCATCTAGTTGGGTAAGGGGAATTATAGGGCCAGCCTCCGAGTCCCTTCGAGGCCTCTTCCTCTGGTAGGGGGTACTAATGTCCTCAGTCGAGTCGATGTGGATGCTCGGATTTAAGTTATCGAAGTTATCCACCAGGCGAGGGCCGGGAGGAGGAACAACGGGGTGCTCCTGGTCAAGGTCGGCCTCACGGACCCCCTCCATCTCCGAAGATACATTCTTCTTCGAATTCTGCAAGACAGGCAAAAAGAGTTAGAAAAAAAAACATCAAAGTGTTATAGTCCAGTTTGGAAAATCACAGCAAAGTACTTACGTCAGGAGCAGTTGGGATCGACAGATTCCCCGCCTGAATGTCATCAGCCAGGCCTGCAAACAAGAAGTCTTGAGCATCGATGATCCCAGTCATCTTCAAGTTGCCAAATCTACCAGCCTCTACATTGACAATAGGTCAGATTTTATACACACAAATAAAGCAAAATACACAAATATAAGGCTMAGGCATCGGGAAACCRGAAGAAGGACCCTACCGGGRGACATGTTCTGACTCAAACGGCACATAGCCAAATAGTGCTRGTTCTGCAAGATGTCACAATCGGGTAGCCAGTCCTTGATCAGGTCGGGAAGAGCATAAGGCTCCTTATTCGCCCATAGCTTCTCCCTCAAAAAATAGAAGGCCYCCACACCCTCGGATGCATTCATGGGTGGGACGTTGTAATTTAAAACCAAGTTAGGACGGTTAAGTGTCCTAACTCGGGGAAAATCCCAGGTCGTAGGCCTGTAAACAAACAAAAATTCTCGACGYAAGCCCTTCCAACTCGATCGAGTCCTACCCAAGACTTTGTATGGCTTTTGGCATTGAAAGATCCACAACCCTCGGCCATAAAGCTCCCCCTGACATTCGGATAGTTTGAAAATGTTTCGAAACAAGGTCAGGGTCGAGGGTCTCTCCATCCAATTGCAGATAGATAAGAAAYCCACTATATTYGCAATAGAATTGGGCATCAAGTTGTGAAGGGCGGGGTTATAGTTGTCTAGAATGACRGGGATGAAGGGATTGAGTGGAAACCGAAGACCCATCTCCAAGTGGCCTCGGTAAATCCCCACCGTACCCGAGGGAGGAGTGATGATCGACTGATCAAACTCCGGGGCAATGTATCGGTACGGGGGGGAAAGATAGTACTTAGTACTCTCCCAGAAGTGCAGCTCCTTCAGCACCCGCTGCTGATAATGTCTCTCGATGAAGAAAGATCCCGGTCCTCTCTCGTTGTCCGGGATGTCTTGACCCATTCCAAGTATCTAATTCTGAACCCACCAAGTACAGCTAGTGCYTATATCTAGCTTACTCGACCTTCAGTTTAGGTCTCCTTGCTGACTTAAGCATCGGATGGGCTTTTCCCGGAGATCCCCCGGGTTAGTCACCTTTGCTTGTTTTGCKGGTTAGCCGRAGGARACTAGTGTCYATTCTCAGGACGTTGACAGAAGACACGCACGTGCCAGCTGTCATCCCCASTCATTATTATTCACCCTAATACTCTACTGTTTTCTTTGTAAGTTCCTTGAACAGGAACAAAAWTTATTTTAACCATTGATCTACATTTGAGAGGTTTAGATTTGTTGAACTCTACCAACTCTACCAATTCATAACTCTRGAGGATCTTAACRCGTTTCTCGGTGCAAGATGACCCTTGTGTCAGTCCTTGTGTGACAAGACCCAAAGGCTAACAATCTATGGGATAATTAATTAGTCAATATTGACCATCATTATCATAGAAATAATGGTGTCAAATTCAATCATGTGTACTGTAGTATATGTGACTTTGTTAAAAATTACAGACTTACAATTTTTTTTAAAAAAATACATAAAATATATGAACATTGTTTTTTTGGACCACTAATATTTTAATATTATGGATAGCTGATATTAACACGCTATAAAAAAATCTTACTTGAAATTAAAACTTACACATCAATATACATAATACATATACTAAAGCAATCCTCACTATCTATATTTTCCCTCCTAAACTTACTTTCATTTCCCTCCCAACACTACCTAAAATTAATTTATTTTTTTTAAAAAAAAAAAAAAACTTTTTTCCCTCTATCAAGAAAACTCTTCATTTACCCATCAATCAATCAATAACTATATACTAAAGCAGAAACCAGAAGTGCCACATGGCACTCTCTGGTTAAAAAATTTCCCTCCAAAACTAATTTTTTTATTTTTTTTTATTTTTTTGTATAATTATTTATATAATAACATATTAATTAAATCTATTAGCTAATAAATAATAAATAATATGTTTACGTAATTCTAGAAGATTCTTCTTATCATATATAGTTTATAATTATTTATAAAATGTATATCAATCTATATAATATACACATTAAACGAAATCTATTATTTTAAGCAAAAATTAGACAACGAAATATCTCTTATTATTCATAATAGTATTACTCCAATACTCCGTACTATACAATACAATATTATCGTAAATAAATTTTATAAACACATTTGACATTCGTAAATCAATTTATACAGTAAGATTAAATCTAAATTCTGAAACACGTAATTTATACTCATTTAATATTGATAAATCTTATATATATATCTATACAATACAAATTTCTTGACAAATATAAATTAAAACTATTATTTCACTTTTTTTAGATTTTAATGAATAAATTTAAAAATACCGTGCATCGTACGGCCCTAAACTAGTGTTTATTAAATGACTTCCCACATTACTTTTGAGAGAAAATCAAGTACTCCCATCAAGGAGTACCATATCTAATCTAATAATCTATCTAATAACATATACTAAAGTATCCCCACCCTTCATATTTTCCCTCCCAAATTTCCCTCTCATCCCCCACCTAATTATTAATTAATTATATTTATTATTATTATTATTTATGTTGTAAAAAATTATAAGAGAACATTAATTAAGGTTAATAATTGTAACTTTGAATAAAATTTTAAGCATTTATTAATTGATATACAATAAATTCTAATTATTATCACAAATAAACATTATTATTGAAATAATCACATTTAAAAAAAAGTTTTGATTTTATTACGTATTTCGTATCTTTATTTAAAGTCGAGCATATGCTCCGGTATTATCTAGTATTGATCTAAAATTTCTACCCATCTTTTCACTTCTATTTTTTAAGTTAATCCCAAAAAAACTTATGAAATTCTTTTTGTTATATAATATTAAGAATAATATTATACGAATGTCCATTATATCTTTAGTAATATTCTAGAATATTCTGGATTATATTAGGTTAATTGTTCTCCAGAAACCCTATCTCTCCCATTGTGTGTGTTGTGATATTATATATATAATAATATTATATATATATATATATATATATAATATATATATATATTATAAATATATATTATATATATATTATTATAAGCCAAGGGGGGACCAATGGTGTCCCGCCTGGAAAATACAAAATATGCCCTTCACTTAACTTATATAATTAGACAAAGATATCATTCAACAAAAAATCCAAATTATTTGCCAATGGTAACTAATCAATTCCACAATTAATGTTAGATATAATCAAAAAAATTGTCCAATATAACATGTGATCCACGTAAAATTCAGTTATGATCAAATTAAAACATAATCACTCAAATATAACATTAAAAAAGATAAGTTTCTCACAAGTAATGAGATAATAGGAAAACAAAATAATATTGAATTGAAGTTTAAATTGACTCTCAAATAAATGAAGGTTTTTTTTTACGATGCATAAAATTTCTGATAATAAAGAGATACAGTAAAAAAATGACTACTAATAACACAGGGAAAATGAAATTTCAATAAAAACACCAAATACTATTTTAGTGTGTTTTTTAGTATTTGCAAAATGTATAATGATATTAGATAGCTAAAATAATGTTGAATTTCAATAACATAAATAAAAAGAACTTCAATTAATATAAATGTTCAATAATTTTTCACTTATATTTAATTTTGATGATTTATATTTTTATCCTCATAAAATAAACAAGACTAAATGTGCAAAATCAAGACTAGATCTTCGGAAAGACACCAATAAATCTATAAAAAAAATCTATGCATCAATTTCACGGAAGCACAAAACAATAAAAAAATTAAAATAAAACTGCACGCATACACCAGACTAGATATAGCCAAGGGGGAGAAGATGGTGTCCCCCCTTTTGAAATGATCCAACATGCCCTTAATGATTTAATTACAATTCATTATTAAAAAATTAATTATATAACTTTTTGCTTCAATTTATTGCCAAGTTGCCATAAATATATAGAAAAAGTTAAAAATGATATTGCCATTGAAATTTCATTTAATAAGCACTAATTAAATTAGAGTGACTTTCTCTTCTATCTTACTAAACAAGTAATAAATCAACTTTTATAAAAAAATTAAATTACAAATAATTTGATGACATAAACAGAAGTATGCAAAACATAAATTTCATATTATAGTTTACATTGGTTATATTTCTAACACTTCAATGTTCATTATTATTCGGTAATATAATTCTTTGAGCACGTGTTTTTTATTCTACATTACATTTTTTTTTGTCTTTAATAGCTTCATATTTGATTACAAAAGAACGAAACACTAAAAAAAAAAATTAAAACCCAACGAATATAAGTATGGATTATAAGAAAAAAATACGAAAAAAATTTATAGATTTTTTTAGAGCACGCATGCGCGTGCAAAATATACTAGTATAATATAAGGAAGGGGAGCAATGGTGTCCCCCTAGGAAGTTACATTCCTACCTTAATGATTATATATATAAAAAAAAGGGAAATTCTATTTGGTGACCCCAATTTTTACTGTTTCTACATGGTAAGATTTTGAAAATTTGAGTTGTTTAAAACAGGGTTCACCATTAGAATTTCCCGTGCACATTTTTTTTTTCAAAAGCTTACCATGTAGAAAAAGTAAAAACTGGGGTCTACGTGTACATTTTTTTTTCAAAAAGTCTACCATGTAGAAAAAAAAAATGGGTCTACCATATAGAATTTCCCTAAAAAAAATTATATAAAAAAAAAAACAAAAATCCAAACAATCATAGTCAATACCAATATAAATCAATGCAATTCAAGACACTAATTTAAACCAAAAGAGCCATTAATTTTTCAATTAACCAAAATTAATTGCATTAATATGCCAAATCAACACTAGCTACCAAAATATCAATGATAATCAAAGTCCAATGAATCTAGACACTAATTATATAATTTATAACGAATTTTGACACAAAGTATATAATATGTAACGAATTTGGACACTAATTATATAATTTATAATGAATTTAAACACTGATTATAGTATGAGTGTTAAAGTAATACTTTGGTGACTCCATATACTCGGATACTCCCTCTGTAACGAAATAAATTCAACAATTGCCTTTTTTGGATGTAACGAAAAATTAACAATTGTATTGTACAACTTTTCTATTTGTTCCAATTAACTCTCTAATATAAAACTAATTGAAAAAAAGTGGTTCAATTGCTTACCATTTTTTTGTCTTTATCTACCAATTTCTTTCCAACCTTTTTTTCAGGGGACCACCCCACTAATTTTTTCTAATCTACCATTAGCTTATTTGGCAAAATTAAGCAAAAAAGGTACAACTATTGATATTATTAAGTACGTTACGAAGGGAGTATAAGACACATTTCTTTTTCACCACTAAAACATTCAAAACACAATTTTTTTAAACTACGCTAAATATTAAGTAAAATTCAAAGAAAAAACATGTAAAGTACTAAAGTGTCATGACACCCCAAATATATTAGTAGACATGTCAAACTACCTCAAATTTAAATTATTCGATGTGTATAAGCACGCATAGCGTGCCAATAATACTAGTATATATATATTGTATTCTCTCATCATCTAATACACACGATTATTCTCTCCATACTTTTTCTTTTTTTTCCTTTATTTGTTTATTTTATAACACTTTTAGCTTTTTATCATCATTTTATATACCTGTATAAATTGATATTACTTACTCCCGAGTATTACTCGGGGTATTATCTAGTTACTTTAGAAAGGAATGATAAATGGACCTTGCTATTTGTAAAACACATACAGTTACACAGTGTATAATAGTAACTAGTTTTATACTCGGCGCTACCTGATTGGTGTTTTATTTGCTTAATGTCAATTGTCAAGTATACAATGCATTGGTAGTTTTATTTATTTACACTCCTGAATAAGAAGCACTATAAACATATAATTACAAACTTTAAACTACAACCAATCGTTCCAATGTTAGCTACTTAGCTTCATCATCGGTAACGATTCTAAGCCCTCCACATATTTGGTGGCTTTCATATATTTCAAAGGGTAAAAAAAATTCAAGTACTTCGTACTCATTTAGTTACACAATTGCATGAGAAGTTCTAGGCTTTATCTGTCAACACTCAAGGTGTTGTGTTTCTTATACTCTCTCCGTAACGCAATAGTTGCAACAATAGGTGAAAGATAAAATCTCTATTACATAAGCTACGGGGGGAGGGATGATGTCCTCCCTTGGAAATGACACAAAGACCCTCCAATTACTTGCAAAAAAACAAGCAAGTCAACCAAAACTATATGTCATTCAATGTATAATTTTTCAAAGCATAATTCAAGATAATTGCCAAATATAACAAGATCAATTTGAATTCTCAATTAACATCATTCAATGTGTAAAATTTCCAAATATAACACTAGAATCAATTTCACAAATCAACTGACTACTCAATTAATATTTAAAATAATTGCCAAATATAACACTAAAATCAATTTCACAAATCAATTAACTACTCCATTAACTGTTAACTATATTTTGAACGCATGTGTGCGTGAGTATGTGTCAAAGAAAAAATGTTTATAATTTGTGCTATATCAATAATTCTTTGGTTTTTAGTTGTTCATCTATTATTATATTCATATATAAAGTATGTCAAAGGAAATAAATACTTCTCCGTTTTTATTTACATGTCCCAGTTTCTTTTTAAAATTTGGAATTAGTTGTCCCACTTTGATTTTTTTCTCTTTTCAAGACATGGGGACCACAATAAGTTATCATATAATCCCATTTACTTTCTCGACTTTTGTGGGGTCCACAACCTCTTTCTCTCTACCTCTCTCATCTATGGGTCTCACATACTTTATTAAATACCCATCTGTTGGATCGACTGAACAATACAAGGGGGGAATTGTATTTGAGAACTTAGTTACTTTTCGCGGAATTAAAAGAAACTTAAACTAGAGAAACACGAGATCAAGATTTTCCAAACACAGAAACTCTCAAGACAAACGCCAAGAGAGGAAAAACTTGGCCTGATGCAACACAGGACTTCGTCTTTATATAATAGGATCAAACACCTAATTACAATCTAAGACCCTCGTTCTCACTTCAAATGAAGAACTTCTTTGAACCCTTGCAACCAACCCCTCTGTTGGTCACACACTCTATCTTCGATTTCAATAAATCTCTCGGCTATGACTTACTCTCACAACCCCTTGCTTTAATCAATAGATCAAAGCACTCTTACAACTCAATTTAACTTAAGACTTGGCACTGGTATGAAGAATAAAGCCTTAAATAATTCTTGCTCGAGTGTGTATAATTTATACTAAGTGAGATATTATAGAGTTAGATTGTAAGCGTGGAAGTCAAGCAGTAAATCCACCATCACACTTAGGCTGTTCAAAATAATCCGATCCGATTTCCGATCCGCTATCCGCTCGATCCGATCGTTTTTTCGGATATCCGATCCGATTTTTATTTTCGGATATTTCGGATGGATATCCGAAAATTTTTGATCGGATTCGGATCGCAATTTTACAATTTCGGATATCCGAAATTTTATAAAAATTATGGGCTTTTAAAAAACCTTAGCTTTAGGCCCAATCTAAAAAGAAGTCCAAAAGGACCAAAACTCATGTTTAGGCCCTTACTGACTTTACTCACTCACAAGTCACAACTCACAAATCAGAAACCCTAAACTCACATCTCACTCTGTCACTCACTCAACTCCATCTCTCTCTCACTCGATCTATCTCTAAATCCCTCTAATCGACTACCTGCTGGGCTGCTGGATCGCTGTGCGTTGCTGTTGCCTGCCTGCGTCGTCACTCGCGGCGGTCACTCACTCTCTCGTGGGGCAAACACAATCAGTAGTTTAGAATTTTAGATTGCTGCAAATCTGCAATTGCTGCTTACATATGAGTTTAAATTAATTTTGTACATATTGACTTTACTCACTCGTGGTGGAGGAAAAGTGGTTACGTTCCATTGCTATATTATGCTGCTGCGTGCCTCCTTTTTTTTCATTTTTTTAATTCAGATTTAATAATTCTTCTTCAATCTGCAATGTGCTCTTCTTTTATAATTCTCAAATATGTTTCAGATTTTGTACAAAGTTAAAAATAAACATCAACAAACAAATTAGCAATAGAAAGACTCAATTTATTAATTGAATTTCTTGTAGTTAGGAAGTTATGCTGAGTTTCATTTAATTAGTAGTTAGGATTCGATTCTTTATTCTTTGGTTCTTTCAATTAGCATTTAGCAGATTGATGTTCAGCAAATATGCTTAGATTAGAATGATATTGAATTTATTTAAATATTCTGTTTAATATTCTGTATTAAATATTGAATTATTTAAATATTCTGTTTAAATAGTTAGGATTCGATTCTTGATATTCTGTTTAAATAGTTAGGATTCGATTCTGAATTATTTAAAAACCACAAAACGGATCAACGGATATCCGGATATCCGATCCGAAAAAATCGGATATCCGGATATCCAATCCGAAAAAATCGGATATCGAAATTTCGGACGGATCGGATAATCCGATATGAACAGCCCTAATCACACTACATCCTATTTTGTTAGGAGTATGCTTAGTGGAAATTGACTACCAGGTCCACAAACACACGATCTCAATTCTAACCGTTTATACCGGTTGAGGTTCCTAATTCTCTCAATCAGTTAGCTTGATGGATCAAGCCATCTTTATACCACGTTTTGTAAACTAAACTTCCTTATGTTCTAGGATTAAATTTTTTCTTTCAAAACCGAAGTAGATTTTTACTTTAAAGATAAAACATCTATATCAAAGAATAATAAAACATATAGTTTTTAAGAAAATAAAAAGGCAGAAAAAATTACTAACAATTTATAAAAAGATTTATTTAGGAAATTCTATATGGTAACCCCAGGTTTTGTCTATTACGTGGAAAGCTTTTCAAAAAAAAAATTCACAAGGTAGACCGCACATCTTGTATAATTGACTCCGTATTTAACATCTTTAATAAGTAATTAATCAACCTTTTTGACCGTAAGATGTGTTTTAACTGGGTTGAACTAAGCCAAATTGTCGGAGTTAAAGGTTAACCTTTCAATCCCCCTATTCTACTGTCGATTGAACCTTCCTTCTTTCATTCTCTCTCTTATGTCATCCAACCTTTCGTATTCTCCAGAATTTCACCATGTTTGCTGTGTTAGATCTGGTTATTCTTCGTTGTTCTTTTGCTTCGAGAATTTTTTTTTTTCGTCTCTATTGTAATCGTTAATTGCGAGATTCGAAGTTGCTTGAAGTTGCTTTTTTGTGGAGTTGCTGGTGATTTCAGAGAATCTCGTCTTCGAATTAGCCCTATTTTCAGCGGAGTTGTTATTGATTTTCGTCCTTGGTTGTTTCTGGTACGTTTTACATAATTTTCCCTAATTTTTCTTTTGTGATTAACTATTGTTCAATTGTACTTGTTGCTTGCATGTGTTGCTCTGTTTTAAGGGTTTCGATCTTGAATATGTTCATTGTTGTTGTTTGTTGCGATTAACCTTTCATGCCTAAATTATGCTGTCAATTCCTTAATTGTGATTTTTTTTGCAATTGTTAAACCCTTTGTGTTCTGAAAATTCATGATCATGTTTGCCCTATTGTTGTTAAGCATTTTATGATCTTTTCCTAATTTTCCCTAATTTTCTTGTTTTTGCTTTTTTCTTTGTGTTGGATTAATTGGTACAGTAATGGGTGACGAACTGGTGTTGAGGTTTTGGTTAGAGGGTAAGGATGTTGATATTGTGGTTGATGATATTGATAAGGTTAACCTACTGGACCTAGTTGTTGAGTATTGGGACAAATTGCAGAATTTAGACATTGAACCCCCTAGGTACCCCAACTTCACCTACATTCACAAAATAAAGCATTGGTCACTTTTGTCTAATAAGGACTTGATGTCCATGTTTACTGCTTTGGAGGGTAATAAGGAGATATATATTTAGGTGGGTTATTTGAAGAAACCTACTCCTCTTTTTAATGCTGCCATGGCTCTTAGGAAATCACAATCTGAGGGCAACAAAAACCAAACAACCACTGACAACAACCCTCCAAAGACTCCATCCAAACCACCACTTGAAAAACCAAAAGTACCTTTGAAGAAACTTACTCCAGTGAGAAAGAGTACCAGGATACAAAACCAAAATGCAACCCAATCCCCTGAGCATACTTCTAGTGTTCAATTTGCATCCATGGGGTCCAGGGAGTTCAACATGATAGACATGGATGAAACATGGGCTGAT
>SNQN01001674.1:11663-37330 GCA_008642245.1 Bassia scoparia | reverse complement strand
CCCGCCCCCCCCAAGCCCCACACACAAACAAGCCGGAAACACTACAAAAATTCAAATGAAAAACTCACTAAGATTCAGAGAAAACAGACACTGAATCGATCAATTCTACCTTTCCACCAGTAAGTGTCCACTTAGATAGACACTCACAAAAATCTCAATTGAAAATCCTACATATAAATTGACTTGTGACACTCACGCATACCATTGCTTTTCATCAATGCCCATGATAAGCGATTATTATAAGTCGACCCCATCACGACATGATCAATTATATCGACATACCACATTCGAGACGAACAATCCACACCTAGATTATAGGATAAAGCAAGCGATCCACCCGTAAGATATACTCATATTCATGAAACTCATCCTCATTGACACAATCCATCCGAACCTCTGACGAACTTAACACCCATCACCTAAAAGTCACTCACTAGGTCCACAGGTTCCGATCTCGGTAGTTCGCGGCGCTGACCAGCGACGGAGTCTCTATCACTAGCCCGATCTGACACTAGAAAATATCTTCAATTCAATGCCAATTGATAGAGATTAAATTTATTTAAGGATCTCAATCCACATCGTAAAACCACTTCAGACCCATTATAAATAGCCGCGCATCATCTACCATATAACAATGTACTTCCTATGAAACTACGACTGTCGGCCATTTACCACAACAAGAGAGACTTTTAAAAACATACAACAAATAATGCAAATTCACTGATACTTTACGCAGCACAAATTACGGTACCATCACTGGACGGGCTTCTGAAGACATTACATAAATCGACCTTCCCATAGCAAACCATACAAAGTCAATCAGTTACATCCAACACCTACCAGTTTCATATTCTAGACTACTGTTGAACAGTACAGATCGAGTACTACCACCTTAAACTACAACACTTCTCAGACCACCACATATTTCCTTCCACCTATCATCATTTGGCAGAACTACAGATAACACGAGTTGGAAACTGTACGATCTACGACAAATTTGATCAAAAAACTCACACAACTCACCAGACAATTTAACTTAGATATATAGTTTCACTACTACTAATATCTATTCACAATGTCAAAGTCTTAAATGTTAACATAGCTTTACATGTCAAAATTATTAACATTTCGAACGGTCTTGTTAATCTGTCTAAACAAAAACTTATAGAAAAACAAAAACTATCAAAAAACATAAAAACCGATGAAACATATAAAACCAGAAACACCAAAATATTCCATACAAAAACTCCAAAAACCATAGATCCTAAAATCCAAATCAACATAATAACAATAAAAATCTAAAACCAAAATAGTCTTAAATACACAACCAACTAAGAAAGAACCTCTCTATCCTCTGCATCATCACCTACCGCAACATCCACATCCTCTCATCACACCTCCTCCGCAAAACACCATACCTTAATCGCCAACAAACATTCGACAAGAATCCCTCTAGCTCTTACGAACACTATCATGTTTACCAGGACGATGTAAGCAAATCTTCCAACAACCCATCCATAATCACCCCTACACATATCAACAATAATAGCATCAACATCATCTAATAAACTATAATATATAATTTAACTATCAAACAATAAAATACAATTATATAGAAAATAATGAAATATCTATACAAATAAAAATAAAATACGCAACACTAAAAACATGAAAAACTCATTTATACGACAAATATCTCCTAAGAAACCAAATAATACTCTAAAACAATAAAAAAATATTATCCAATAACTACCAAAAAATATCAATAAATATTCTAAAAATTAATAAAAATAAATAACACAAATAAATACACATCCAAATAAATAATACATACTAAATTCCCACCAAATAATGTTTGCAATAATTCTAATACAATGATAAATATTCAATTAACATGACATTAAATAATAATATCAATTAACATTAACATAAAAAAATATCAACAACTATATCAAAATATAATAATTCTATATCAACAAAATAAAAAAAACGATTTAAAACACTCCACTTCACACGGTACCAGCCTGATGCTCCACAGATCACGACCAAACAAGCATCCGCCAAATCACGAAACCCAAGATACTCGCCTACTACGCCACCTTTGGTCCTATCTGCGCCATACCAAGTGCCGCAATCTACAGCCCCCTAAACCAAAATAATAAAAAAAATACCCCCACTTCACCCACTCCACACCGCCCATAAGCTCCTCGCCACGATGAATTTCCAATCATCACCTCCTCCTTCCTAGAAAATCACCGCATTGCTAACTCCAGCATCTTTTTCTTCTTCTTAACACATATGGAAGTTAAATACCCAAAAGTTGATTTGTTTTTAGAGAAATAGTTAGATGTGTAGAATAATGAACAAAGTAAAATCAGGTAAAAAGTACGTTACACAAAATTACTTAATATAAACATATATATAATAAATTAATAAACCCCAAACCGAATTAAACCCCCAACAACCCAAATTAATTAAAACAATTATTATTAACGAAAAAAACTTACAAATACTCTAGCTCTGATTAAAGTGGCTATTTCCTACCATCCAACCCACCATATCCCCCCACCCCAGAGCCTCAACCTCACAAAACCCATAGATCTAACAAAATTCAACCCTAATCAATAATCAACCCCAAATCCAAACCACCTGCAAACCTTAACAACCTCAAACACCAATTCAAAACCCGACCATAGAAACACTCAACCCAACCAATACAAATCTGAACCGAACCCTAAAATCATAATCACAACCAAAAAAAATAATGAAAATAATAAAAATGACAATTCCTTACCAACCCAGACAAAAAGCAAAAAAATCCCTTCTTCCATATTCAACTTACAACACATACGACACCACCGCCCCTCTGCATTGCCATCTAGTGACCAGACACCAGCCAAACCAACGCCCTCCAAAAATCTACACCAACAATATGCCAAAAACGCAACCAATGAGAAAAGTATCGCAAGTGAGCTAAAAAAAAAAAAGGGCAGAAAAAAAATGTAGAAAAATCGACCAAAACACTTAAATATAACTAAACAGCAAAAATTGCAACAAAGTTGAATAAACGTAACAAAATAAATTTTTATAAAAACCCGCAAAAATGAGACACTTCATAAACAAATATTCATCTACTCACTTTTTTAGATATAACTGAACCGCTTAACAATCCAACCCCAACGCTCCTATTTAATCACCTCACTAATAAACAATAATCAAACAAATCATTAAAATCAATAATCAAAACAAATCATTAAAACAATTAACAACAAGACATATATTTATCCATGCAGTACCCTAATTCCCACACCAAACCCCCATTCACCACTATATACCCCCAAACACACTCACTCCAATCATCATCTCTTCCTCCAAAACCAATCCCACTCTCTCATCCGCCATAACAAACTGTGTAAAACTAATTACCAAGACGTCCAAAAACCAAACCGATGAAACGCAACTTCCCATCTCGATCACCAAACCTAATTCACCCCCAACATCTTATCCCCTTCTCAAACCCTACATCTCCTGACATCTCAAACTCTCAACCTTTCGCACATCAGCTACTCTCTTCTCCAAACCCTCGCCCACCCCATTCCCAAAACCGCTCGCTCCCTGCACCCTGACCACCCACCGTAACTTCCGGACTGCCCCAGACCACTACCGACGCCAACATTCTCCTCTTTCCAGCTGGATACTTTGATCGGACAAAATACCCAATCAAGTACGTTACTAACATGGATTCCTCTCTCTCGCCCGGAGCAAGAAATACAGAGACTCTACGCACTCTCTTCCAAGCCAATACCGAATCAGCAACGAAATATGAAGCTCCTAGATATCGGCAAGATCCTTGATCTGCCCTGTCGAATTGAGATCCTTTAGGTCTTTATAAGCAAAGAAACTAAAGCTCTTAATACAAGACAAACCCCGCATACGTTGAAACCTATGAATTATTGATCATCAGTTATCAAGTGCCGATGCAAGAAGAATTCGACCCAACCGAATGTAGAATGAATTAATTGCCCCGAATCCGCAGTACGGCATGTACCATAGCATTGGCCAATTTGCGAAGTATTCATCCCAAGGCCCCTTGTATAGTTTCCTACCTTATCAAAACCACATTCGCATTTTACCTCAATTCTCATACCGACCACCACCACCATCTACTCGCCACCTACAAGAACTACTGTACTCTCCTAGTATATACCAGATCATCCCCCCCATCCCCTCAACCCTCCTGGTACAAAAGCCCCTCCTAACGATAGATAGTTAAAATTCGAAGTCTTTCCCTAGTTATGTCAATCACCATCCATTGTACACACTTATGCATCATGCATCGTCCCCTCATTGGAGAATAACTTATTTCCAACTGTTAATTATATTCCAGGACCACATTCTATACACATCCTCTATTTCTTTTAATTGAATATAATGATCAATGATGTTCGATAGACCATTCGCAAAGCTTAAATTTTTCCTTGATTTCTATACAACAAATAAATGTCCCTGACTCCTCACAGCTCTCCTCTACTATCCTTCCTGTGTATTTTTAGCTCAAATGATTCTTATTACAAATAACCATCATCTGCTTAGCCCTTAAATTTATCCATAATAACTATTTCAATCAACTTTTCTGAAGATATTTGCTATTAAAACAGACTCATACAAACATTCAAATATGATCTCTCTCTATTCTATTTAGTAGTTTTGCTTGCCTTATGATGATTCCCATCAACTCATGTAATCATCTAATTTCCTTTTCCATCCGAATCTTTAACAACTATTTCATACAACGTAATGTTTAAAGAAACTCCGTAACGTATGTATTCCATTCCTCTTTCCTAAATCCATGTTGCCCTCTATCATGCATAAAACCTTCGCTAATACGTCATAAACGGTTTATTACTTACACCCTCTATTAGATAACTTATATTAGCTCTATGATACTTCATCTTCACAAACACTAACATTCAACCAATATAAATGCATAAAACTTATACCAATTTACTAAAATTGAAGCCCATCACTACAAACAATTATATCCCTTAATAACTTACACTTAATTTAAGAATAATGGCACATTTATAATACCCAATTTTAATCATTAAATCTAATATGAAAAATTGGCTCTTCTAAATTTTTTTTCCACTGATGAAAAAAATTATATAACTAATACACAGATGAATTTGACGTTTAGGAATTGAACAATATTACCACTTCTTCGCCAAAACAATGTTCAATCTAGTTGAAGTTTTCAATATACAATAAAAAAAATGTTAACACCATACATCCCAATTAGTTTCAGTTTAGTAATTTCCGTTTAATTTGCAAATATTATAAAATCACCTCTGCTAAAAAATTCTCATCCTTAATGAAATCTCTAACGTTTCTCTGTTTAAATGCCGACATCTTATCGAAATAAAATTTCTCAAAAGCTGAAAATACAAACGTCTAGCTCCTCTATCCCTAGTTGACCCAATTTAGCAATCATTCACAAAATCTATAACTGCCACAGCCCCCAAATCTTTAAAAAATAAATGTTCGTCTCATCATTTTACAAATGAAAAAGGATTAAATTTATGTATGCTTCTTTCATTAGTATTTAGATCTTATTTTAAGCAGTACGATAGTTTTTTTCAATCAAACATCTGCAAGCTGATCTCTTTACATATGACAACACATAATACAACCTTTGATTTTAATCTCTAAATATATTAGACTTGAAAATATATTTTTCTTCAAATCTAAAATCTACTTTATTTGCATTTTTAGAATAGAACTATTCAATAATATAACTTATTACCAAAACATTTCACATGTTCCTTTTATATATAAAACATTAATATAATGTATTTTGCCCACCTAGTATGAATAGATAGCAATAACACATGCTTACCTGGCATGCAATCTAATTCATCAGAACTAATAATACTTTGAGCCATGCAAGTCAACAATTATTCCTATAACAACAATATACTAGTAATTTAAAAAGGTATAAATTTACTATCTTCATTTAGCACCTTCTAGTAATACCCAAACTTTAAACCAAACGAACTTTTCAAATAAAGTCAAATTGGAAGAAAATAAAGTAAAAACTGCTTAAAATTCGTGAAGTGCGAATTCATAAGGACCACCACTTCACGACTCTCGCCTATCCAAACCCAGCAATAACCACTGCTAACATGAGCACCACGCAATCGAAACCAGAACAGGGCGACCAGCAGCCGCTACGCGGAAGAAAGACAAGAAACAACCAAAACGAACCGGTCTCAAGAAATGCTGTAACAGGTACTCAAGTGGACCCCGCCAACGAGTAAAACAAAATGCATATAGAGAGAAAAGACAATCAAACAGCAGACAAAGAGTGCTGGGAAAAAAAGGAGGAAAAGGACAAGAAAAGTCAGCGCCAAAGCTCCCGACACGAAAAAAGATCACCAAGAGAGAGCCACCAGCGGAGAGAACAAAAACATACGTACAGGCCCAACACAAACACAAGCATCATGATAACTCAGCATAATGCTTCAACATAAGCGCGAAGCGACCACCGAGCCAATGGCGCAAAAAGCACCCACCAACAACCCACATCATCAATCTGAGAAGACACCTCCAGGCATGCGACAAACAACAAATTCATACAACCGCACCGGAGACGCAACTCAAAAACCGCAGACCACCACACCACACCATCACCCACCAACTGATCCGCCTATAAAGGTTTTAAAAGCCATTCCACTCTTGAAGCTGGACCTCCGCTAGTTAAGAGGCTTTCACATTCAAATCATTCACTGTGATCAGGCTTTAATATATGTCCACCTCATGCATATAATAGTAACATTCAATCATATTTTCCAAGATTTCCTCGTTGGAATAAAATGATCTCTTAATTTATTAACATATTTGACCCTCCTGTATTTATGAATAATTTACTTATAATTATACTATCTTGAATAATTACGCAAATCACAATACTGCAAACAATCGCAAATTGTGAATGGATATGTGAACATTATACCAATCATTCCAGATTGCCTGCCCCCCAAGCAGAACCAATTTGGTCTAGTGTTCTATCCCAACAAGAGCTATTTAAAACGAACCACTCCCAGTAAGTGACATAGTATATAATAATTCGGAAAAACCAAACTCAATAAATTAGTGTAATACTGCCTTTTACGACAATCATGTTCTCCTCGATATATTGTAACACTGAGACCCACTCATAATAAACTACTGAGGTGACACAGCTTTTTATAAATAATCCAGAATTATAAGCTAAAACCCCATAATATAAGTGAGAACAACTGATCAATAATAGCCTAATCTCACTTGGATTACTAATAACGTAGATATCACTAAACCGCTAAACATGGTTCAAACATAATTAAACAAAAGATGATTTCAGAGTCTAGTAAGTAAGCGAACGGACGGCAAATCGCGACGCTAAGCTAAAAATGTAGAGAGAAGCAGGCGGAGACGACCCAGTTGTCATTCTAATACTTATGAAGATAAAAGAGGGTGAAAGATTAGTCTACGCGATAATGAAACGGATTGAGTGAGAAGGCGCTAAAAGAAGAAGGACAGATGGCGAATGAAGAAAAAAAAAAGTCACTGTGCCCATGCTCTTACGAAAATACTGAGAGTGGCATATTAGAGCGTGCCCAAATGACATATTACATGCGCCATGATAGAAATGACAAAGATATGATTCTGGGAACTCGCACCACAAGAATTTTCACTCGCCCATGTCATAAGCAAAATTATTATTTTATACAGTTTTGTGAGTTTGGAGAGGCTCACTCCTATTCATATATTATATAGCCAAGGGGGCAAAGTGTATGCCACCCCCTAGCATGATGATAAAAAACCAAGTATATAACTTGAAGTTTAACTAAATCGAGTCTCCTACACTATATACGTTATACTCGAGTTGACTTTTACTCTTACATCACTCACACTGTAACAATGATAACAACTTGCCCCGAGCATAAGATATACCTTAAATCAAAAGAATTACATTGCAGAATGAATTATGTTAGGATTGGAGCCACCAAGTACAAGACAAACAACAACTGTAAACTAAGAGCCAGCTTCAATACGTCCATAAAAGTGTGAGTAACCGAGCACACTATCAGTACTCTGATGAGGCTCCATAAACTGTAGCTGTTACCCAATTTTCCCAACACGTTTAGTAGCCAGTTAATAAACTGCACAAGCCGCCAATCGGTGAGCCCGAACGTCGGCTTGGTCTGAACTAAGTGATTTTCAGGACGCCCTAATTATCGTATAACTCTATCCAGATTAAGAAAAAAGTGTGATCAACAGTCAGCCTTCTACCTCACTTTTTTCCAGATGTCCCGGGCCCTATGCGATCTGTGTGAGTATTTTGCGTGTAATGATTACGTGAGTGTGGGTGACCCCTAGGTACAAACCCCAACGCTGAGGCAGAAACTACGATAAGCTTTTTCATATATGTGTGCTAAGTGTTGTGTTTCTTATTAATGATCAAGATGATCCTGTAAAGGAATTGATCTACATCTTAGGAAGACAGAAGAATTCCTGGTTCTTGTGCATTAAAGAGCTCAAAGGAAGATCATCTGAAGGGAGACTCGAGTTCCTGAAGTATTGCCCATATCGAGCCAGGTTCCGAGAGTATTATCGATACAAGATCTCATACCACGAAGTCTTTGGCACATTTAATTTGCATCTGATAAGTCTATTGGCACGTATGTACACGCGGACTATAAACTACTAGGACTAAAGAAAAGATATGATTACAGTCTGTGATAAATAGTTAAGGACGTTAATATCAGACTGTTGTATGTGCGTAAGAAAATAGACAGCAAAGTATGCAGATAATCAAAATCTATATACAGTAGAACGGCGCATTCCCTACGTTGTACCCATTTGTTAGCCTACGCTCCTGCTGCCAAAGTGGGTGAAGCATTCCGTTCACCAAAGAAAGGAGAAATTAGCAACAAGCGACGGCTCAAAACTGGCTCTGTATCAATACTTTGACACGCGCATAAGTATCTGTGCAATGAAGAGTCAGTTGATCCGGTGTAGCTGTCGTTAATCAACGTTCGCCATAGGGCTTATTGACGGCTACCCTGAATGAGCGCAACACTGCGCCAGGTTCAGACTATTTTAAAATTTCGCACTCACGATATTCTCCTGGTCCTCATCTCTGTTTCCTACTCATCCTTCCCCTTTCTCTCGGTACCCTACTGTTAACTATGGGCATTGAAATCTAGCTCTCTAGCTGGAACTTCCCATTTCTGAACACTCGATCCTATCATGCGAGCCACTACTAGCCTTCGTCTTGACTTTACCTGCCGACCTTTCAGAACATATTTCCTCGAAATAAATCATCCTGATCTCATATAGTCTAGATTCAGCTGCAAATTCCGATCAGCCTCAGCTGATCATGCACACCTTTCACTGCACCACAATAGTCCAATGGTTGTGTCTGGACCATTTGTCAGCGGAAGCATCTTCCTGACAAACCAAGACTTGACTAAATTCCTTGGCCTACGTAACGCCGGCTTTGACATTGATATCCTCAAACGCCTCCGAGACCAGACACATGAAACAGACACCTTGTGTGTCAGCCAAAAGTTACGACAAAGCGCCAATTTGTTCGCAATAAACTAAAAAACAAACATCAGACACTTGACAATCCCATGTCAAAACGCATTGACAATCTAAATCTCTTCCTGTCCCTTCCACTTTAGTCTTGTGACTGGCCGCTATCTGTTGAAGCCCTTGTTCTTTTTGCTTTGACTTCAGTAGAAGTAGGACTACAGGCCCGGAGCAGTGGTCGAGCCACGGCTAGCTACTTTGTTCTCAAGACATGGACGCTGTTCGTAAGTCTATCCTGGCCACTTTTCACCCGTTGCTTATTTGCCTCAGAGGTGCAGATCATGTGCTCCGTTGAGATGCGATCTCTTGAACTGATATTCTGCTGTGGCACCTGGAACACGTTATGTGCACTTCTTTTACAACCCTGATACATTGAGCATTCTCTGCTAATCCATATCCCCTCCACTCAATCCTACGTATCACATTTGTGCACTATGCGCATCTCCCTTTCCCCGACGCTCAGAGATGAATCAGAGATGTCATGTGTGTATAGCATGTAGTGCACAACCCACTTTGTCAGTGATCCCGGCTAGCAAGTGGGGTGTGAGATAATGCCGCGATATACAACACACTAGGTGTGAGTTCAATAATAGCAACGTCGTCCACAAGGCTTGTGCAGCGAGTGGTCCAAAGGAAAAAACTTGCGGTCGACTTCTGGCCTCCAACGACATATCTATCTCTCTCTCATCACCAGGAACCACACCGGGACAGCAGCGCGGCAACGAAACACGTATACGAGAGGGCCAAGCCATGCGCGTCGCAGTGAGTCTCCCAGGCGAGGAGCCGGTCATGAAGCCCTACTATGATCTACAAGGAATAAGACCCGGCAGGACTGGTATATCTGAATGGGGCACAGGATGCGAGACTGTCACGAGCGCCCGAGCGGGTGATATCTAATCTATGACGCACAAAGCGGGACCCGCTTATATATATCGAACAGAGGAGAAGCGGCACGTCCAAGTAACGCACCAGAGCCAAGGAGGACAAGGAACAGTACAGTATATGTTATCTTTTATCTCTCTACCGCCAACCCCGACAAGCAGCAGGTGCGCACGAACGTGAAGTCAAAGCAGAAGAGAGCGCTTTATTATATATATATCACCATCACCCAGCCCCACCGTGAAGCCGAGCCAGACATACGGGAACCAAAAGAGGCAAAACAGCCGCAAAAAGGAAGAAGACCAGGGCCTCTTATATTATAGGACAGAGAGCAATATATCTTACAATGCGTGATTTAATGGAGTGCTGTATATGATTGTACATATCCGAACACGTATCACAATTAGAGAAGCAACATAGCGATGTGGAACCGTTAAAGTAGCGTTGACACTGGCTGAAAATTGCCCTCATGCCAATGCATCCAAGTGATAGCACACTATTGCCAGGGTCACCTAGAACTCATATTTAGTCCGATGTAAGCCACAATAGAGAGTGGAGTTATAGAACAGGTTTTTTATTTGTGGTAACTCACGCGAAAGTGATGATGTGTATCCACACAGTAATACTCATACTCACCACTATTCGACGCATCAGGGGGATCAGGCCCACGACATAGTCTTTCACATCAACAAGTGTTCCATAGTAATCATGACAATAACTTTAACAGTTATTTAGGGCAATATGTCCATCTTTTAATAGTCCCAACTCTCACAAATTGTTCTTGTTGCTATCCTACCGTCACTCTTCTTATCACCTGAAAACACAGCTACCATACAATTAAGTCAGTAAAAGCACAGCGTCAACACACATATTAACAATACAAATACCTATGATTCGGACCACACGTAACTGGATCATAACCGTTTCGAAGTGTGCAGTAAGCTGGCAGCACTGCAGTCTGTCAAGGCGACTAATGAGAGCTATGAAACACCAATAGTCTTTACATAGCATGACCCATTACTGGATGAATTTGTGGCAAATTGACCACTATAGATTGGAGCCCAACGTCAGCGAAAACCCGATACTTCTTCTTCTGCATGCCCTTCTCTACCTGTCGCACATCATTTCTCGGATGATATGAGTTAGAGGTAAGACTCACATGCTACAAAAATATATTTCAATGATTGTGCACTAGCGAAAGAAATCTGCAATCTCGACACAATTACAGATAATCAAAGTTTAAGAGACAGAATCCACTAACACCTCCGCTAAGACATAGTCACACATCTAATGCATGCACATAAGCAATCCAGGGTAACCTACCAAAAACAAAAGTATACCATGATAAAAACAATAACCTTCCATAATTTAGAACACACACACATCGTGCAGCAAAACTTACTTTTATGAGTCCAAGGCAGTCAATGAAATAACGTGCATCATTCATACTCCTCTCCAACCTGTATCATGGCAATTCAGATGCACTCACAACATTACAACCTAACACAGAGCACTCCTCCAGTCCTCGCCTGCCCCACAGTCTCAACAAGCCCATTGGAACATTCGTCTGTCAGCCGATCACAAAGCTATGCTGCACACAAGAGATTCAACCCACATAATGCCACTAGTGACAGCCTGAGCAACTCCTATTATAATTCTAAACCTCATAAGTACTCCTCAAATGCCCTGGAAAGCTTGTAGAACGTGTGCAAAGCTGTAAGAGCGCATTCCAGAATAAGATGGTCCATACATCATATATGCCAGAGCGACGTGTTAGCAATGGAGTGGCGCTAGAGTAGAAAAATGACATACAAACAGTAAATGTTGGAAGATTAGCAATATATGAAAACATAAATGAACCATGGGATCTCCGATTAATGAATTTTCCCTGACTTGTAAAGTGTGCTTGACACATCTCAACAACCCTATACTATTGAAAGACAGTTGGAGAGAGAGCTACGTAGTCTTTGGCATGCGTAATATGTCGGTTATTATACCTAATATCTTCATAAGACCTGGATGCATGTATGCGGATCTACCATTGATATATACACTTATGAATTCTAAATAGCGCTAGCCGAAAGTAAGATGGTACAGCTGTTTTAAGCAAACTTAATTTATGACCGAATGTGATCTCTACCAGCTCTGTAAGCCATTGAAGTCTGTCTCCCACAAGCAGCCACCAAGCAGAGCCACAGTCTGCCAAGCGGTGAGTTCTTTCTTGTTGTATAGATGCCATAATGCTGCACAACAAAGATAGGAGGAACCAACTGGAAGGTGCCAGTAGCTCCCAAACCGCGATGCCACGGCTCAAAGTCAGTTGTTTGCTCGAAGACATAGTCCGCACTGCTGTCGGCCCAGCGGAGAAATCGCTTACCAAAACTCCATCGATCGAACGGCTACATAAAATTTTCAATTTGAAACGCGCTTATACATGCATATCAACATGTATGAAGTTTTAAAAATCTAACCCTAAGTCAACAGTGATTCAAAAACGTAATTCAGTATTTAATCAATATTTAACTCAACCTTTGATAGGAGTATTCAAATGCGTCCTAAGACAAGATCGCAATCAGGAATTGCAATATAGGTCAATGTGCTTGACCATAAAGATCATAACTGAACTCGCTTCCAATAATGTGACGTATATGTTAATACTACGCAGAGCTCCTGCATACAAAAAGATCACACCATATCTGCATCTCCCTCCACGTCTCAAGTTCATCATTGTAACACTGATCAACTCACTCATGTTCGATACAATCAAGCTAAACTTGCACATGAATCGCGCTATTCATCTTATATTATTAGCAGCAACGATCCAACATAAACAACACTTGCAAGAGCTAATGCGCAGGTCAGTCACAAAACCTTAAGGAGTTGGTGTGTCCTTAGCAGAGGAGACTGTGGTAAAGTGTTCATTGATTACTAAAAGCGTTATAGGACTATATGGATGTAGTCTGTGTAGCCAACGCTACAACACCTAAAACGGCCCTACAACTGGATGATATGAGAGCGTCTAAAAACTCTCAGAGATAATCCAGCCAAGAGTTGATTTAAGATTAAACACCTTCTCATTGAGATGATATTGCCTGGTTTTGATCTGATCTGCTCTAACACCTGGAAGGATCATCTGCTGGAGAAAGTAACAAAGAGAGTTAAAAAGCTGAGACATGACAAGACAAAGGTAGTCTTTCAGGGAAATAAAAAGACGGAAAGTTTGACTCTGCAATCACCCACTTCTCACCCTGTGCCTACTGCCCCTAGCGAGACAAATGGTTAGAGTCTGGACGTATGGACAATCAGAGAACACACAATTTCCAATCCGATTGCGTGCTATTCAAATAGCCTTCGACGTCACATGACACCAGACGCAAGCTTGCGACACCACTAGCCTCAAAATGGCTCCAGAGAGTTGGGTTACACTCTTGGTTACGAAAATACTCACACGTGCAAAGTCCAAACATTTAAACTGCGTAGTTCTTCACAGAGGTATACCAATTGGTTATTGTTCAAGATGGTGTTTGGATGAGAGCAGTCTTGGAGAGTAGTTGTTTCAGAAAGGTATTATCACTGTATATTCACTCAACTCTCACGATTTGAGTGTGGAGATACCAAATCATGACCACCAAGACTCCAACAGACCTCATCACAACCCCAGTTACCACACCTTGGAAACACACAAATAGTAATCATGAATAGAAACTTACTCCAGTGAGAAAAAGTAAGAAAGTAACAGGTACGATATACAATGCAACCGCAAATGCAACCCAATCCCCTGAGCATACCAGTGTCATTTGACCAATGGTCCCAGGGAGTTCCATGATGGGCAAATGGAATCGAACATGGGCTGGAATTGTCCCCACACACAAAACACACGAGAGAAACAAAAGACCGTACACTATATGAGAATAAAAACTACAATGCCTGCAGCTCTCGCCCAGCCAAGTCCAAGCAACATCACAAACAGCTCAATAACAGACTAAAAAAGCGCACATACGAGCGCTGGAGGCCTAACGGCACTACCGTAGAGGAAGTACGGTCATGGGCAGGTTTACTATCCTGAAGAAGAAGCTGCTCCCTTAATCCTTTGACTCAACGTCCCAGGTTGTAAGCAATCAAACCAAAACAATTCATCTCCAAGAAGGTTTACCTCAGAACACACTCATGTGACATCGTACTGAGTTATGGTACTAAGTTAGTGCCTCAGGTGGTACTTGCTACAAACAACGAGCGAAAGGCTAAGAAAGCCTGTAAGCAGATGAGCAGTACGTAGAAAAGACTGCAACAGTCAGAGGCGAAACATCTTCGTCAGGGACTCGGTCAGCGGCCAGGATGGGACGAGAGAGAAATAATGCAAATAAAGGAAAGAGACAAAATATTGCAGATAGCCAATCGAATACTGATACCACAAGGAAACATTAAAAGCATGACACATAGAAGATTATAGTGAATTACTGAAATGAAGTGCAATGATGACTAGATAGAAAAATCATAGCATGAAGAAGGGATCAGAACGAGTGATAAGATGATGAGAATTGTAGAAATGAGAAAAGAACCAAGCAGAATATCGATGAGAATTAGTGGATGCGGGGGAAAAAATGAGATCATGCAACAGTTGACCTATGATGTCCTGATTGGGATGTTTTTGAGGAACCCATGATACTTGGCCAAAGGTTAGCAAACCAATAATACTTAAAATACCCTTGAAACTTTGATTAGGCGTAAGAATATTACCTGCTAATTTAAGAGTGATTAAAAAAGAGTTCTACAAAATTGACGAAGAAAGATAAATCTAGTAACTTATGGAGGAACCTCGTAATGCACCAAGCTTCACCTGAACATGGCAAAGTATTTCGGCCCACACCACAGAAACCTTAGGGATGTCGTTAGGATACTGCATCCAGCCTGAGCTTATCTCCACTTGTTGTCAGACATGACCAAACCCAATCAAGAAGACACCATGATGGCCAGTGGTGCTTATGGTGCGGCTGATTGGTTCCTCTAGGAACTAATTCTCCAAGAGGATACCACCGAATAACGGTACTAAGACCGAAATCCAAGGTGAAGACGCCACATTAAAGCCCAAAACACTCAAGCCCAGAGGCTGCCCAAGAACATAACATGCAAAAAAAAAATAATGAAATAATAGGACATTAAGAAAATGTCAAGAAAATCACATGATGCGTCGACCTAGCACAAGGATGCCCGACGCATCCGCAAGGTTTCGCTTCTCGCGAGGCATTCAAGGATAAAGTGTTCATCAAACGAACTGAGCGACAATGAAACCAAACTGCTCTTATCCAAACGACATGATCGATGTTAGGAAAAGTGAGCACAAGCACACGGTAGCAAGACAGAAATGACGTCTAGATATATGGCCAAACTACAGCATCGACCATGAGTGTATGGTGAGCTAAAAATAATAGCTTCCATTAACAATTACTGTGAACCGGTAATAACTACTTTCGGCGAAAAAATGAAGACAACTGGAAGAAAATAACTGCACAAAGGCAGAACAACCAAAAACTATCATTGCTAACACTGCTTGTTGGTATAGAAGGGGATCTCTGAAGGCTATTACTATTCTAAGTCCTAATATGTAATAGCTTTCAGATGGGCCAAGAATATTGAGAGAACTAATACCAAGCTATGGAGACAGAGGATTGTTCAAGACTTAATAGGAGTTATGTACGCTGAGTACTACCCGTGAGCCGAGAGTATGGAGGGAAAATAAAACACCAAGAGCAAAATGATATCTGGTTATCCAGATACTACTCGAGAATTAAAGCATGAGATGCTCACCCATGCGAATGCAAAAATATATATACCTTTAGACTAGGAGATAATAGAGGGAGAGAATGAATGAGAGTCTTAGAAAAAGATTTACCAACTTTGCCATACCACTTAAAAAAATGCCAAATTCGGCAAAAAGAACAGTATGCAGAGAGAAGGGTGTGACACTAACGATGAATTCGAGATCCGACCTTATTATAATCAGAAAGTAGGACAGAAAGTAAGTTGCTTGCAAACTATATGTAATAGATGAGTATCTATAATAGAAAGTTAGTTGTTATTATTAACCTATAGAGTAAAATTCTGAGATACGTTTACTTATTGCTGGATAGTGAAGCAACAGGACTTATGAAAGCGCCTAAGTGAATGAGTACTCGATAGCACCTATGCAAACATTTGAAATCTACACGCGAATGTGGAAGATCAAACGATTAGCCTAGCAGATGCAAACACCATATGGCAGAACACTCTTTGGCACAGCTTGATAGAGCTTACGTCACACATTACAATTCAGAAGAAAGCATATGGGTCTAAATCTAAACTCCAAATCCACAGATGCGAAGAAAGCGAACAGATCAGGTAAATGCGTAAAGTTGCATGCCCCTCCTATGGCAAAGAGCAGCAAATAATAACAAAATCCGAAGACTAAAATTAATAATGACCATATATTATACAGACTAATCTTATAGAAATCCGGAGATCGAGCAAAGAAGATCATTCAACAACTGTAATAACACTGAATTGAATCTATGATATCGCTGATTCCAAATAGTGGAACTGAAGAAACACAAGCAAAAGAGTAATGGGTAAAACGAATCAAACGAAAAGTTCTTAACTTCATTGGTAGTTGAACCAGTGCAATTGTAATATAAAGTGATACAATTGTATAATATCGAACCGAATTAGGACAATAGCTCTATGGGCTTACTTAACTAATCAGAAAAAAAAAAAAAGTAACGATGAGACACCCAAGGAGCAAATGGAAAAAATATGGCTACATTGCTCTCCTAAGCGGCAGGACTGCTAAGAGAGTCTAGACACAGTCGGTATATAAAGTATCACATAAGGAACGAACACGAGATGTTAGTTGAAGGCTCTGGAGCACACAAGAGTGATAATTTGAAACCCAGAACCATAACCGATAATCAAAGGCCCCTTCAACGATTAACTTGCAAGTGATTAAGCATCATGCCTTGTCACTCCGTAGCTCGAGAAGGAAAACGTAGAGAGTATGAAGTATTGAGGAAAGTCAACCTATTCGCGTGTAGAGAGTCCACGAGTCCCGTTTGAAGCCAACAAAAGTCTATGTGAGCTGGCAAATTAATGTCTGCTTTGCAAGCAAAGCTCTGAGGGAATTCAGCTGCAGACTAGATCCCAAATGTGTTTGTCTCTTTTCCATAGGATAAATATGCGATTCATGCTAAAACCGGATCCACAAAACTAACACGCAGTATCGGCCTCATTATCCACTGCCAGACAGAGACAATGCCTGACACTGATACCCCACTATACTGCGCTGCCTAGACAGAAGAGAGGAATGGACAAGGCCAGAGGAGCAACCTACCGAGGGATGAGGGAACACATCGAAAGAGCTGGCATGAGAAGAAAGCCAAAGGCAAAAATAGACTCGCAACAGATCGAAGAACCTATACAATGTGCGTAAAATAGCGTCAGCCAACAGTTTGAGTGGCACCAAGATCAAGACGCATGCACACAAGGCACGAGGACCCCAAATGGAAGCAATAAGCTGGCCGTAAGAAAATAAGACCGCGCGAAGAGAGGGAAAGAGAGAAGCGGCAGCGAGAACGTGGTGCCACACAGCAACACACAACGCAGAGAGTAGACACACAATCAATTCGTTTAAGCAAAGAGAAAACACTACCTTATACCGGAAGCTCACGCCTAACAATCAACACGAACAGACTCCACAAACAATTGCCTAGGGATCGAGTGACCGCACATACGCTAGGCGGCGAGGAAGACAGTTATAAGTATCCGCACTTTGAAATTGAATAATTGCCAACCTAATCAAATTATCGTATGCTCTGTCTGGTTTGTTAGTTATTTGACACAATTGGTATGCCAACTTACGGCTTGAACAAGGATTCTGCGGTCTGCCCATTTTTAGTTCACAACGTGCACTCCCAGCCAACTTGACCAAAACTGGCGCGAACTGCTGACAATGAAATCACCCTACAATTTTTGCATGAATTTTAGGTGAACATAAGTACTGGGAGTACACACTGAAATTGACCATGTGCTCATATGCGCGACAACCCATTTGTAGCACAGATTTGTTATAATTTCTATGGAAATTTTGAATTATGATATATGCTATGGAAATTGAAAATTTTTCAGAAAATGATTTGTGCAATAACAAGCCAATAGATGGAATTGCTAGGCTTCAGAAATTGAATTGTTCAGAAATGGAGTAGTTGCAAAATGTAATTTCCAAGTCCCAAAGTAACAGCAGTACACGAAAATGGGGGAAGGATTAGTTAGGAAGACAGAATAAATAGAGAAAAGGAGGGAAATTTTTAAAAAGGATAATTAATTAGGGGCAGGTTAGTCATTTCAGTGTAAATAACCCAACTTATAACACACTTAACGGATTAATTAACTTTATTAACAGATTTAATTACGGAGGTCAATTATACAAGAGTTGAGGTCTACCTTGTTAATTTTTTTTTGAAAAGCTTACCACGTAGAATTAGCAAAACCTGGGGTCTACCATATAGAATTTCCCTTTTATTTATGAAGTATTTACACGATACCTAGGTTTTATTTTCTTTTTACAAACCACTGAATTATATCCTTTAACTATTTAATTCACAAACTTATATCATATCTTTCTTTATCCTATGAGCTTATATTCCGTACCATACTGCCAAGCTATACAATAAATCTAAAATTACAAAACCCTAGATCTATTGTACCAAATATCTCGAAAACTGCTTAAGGCAATTCTGTCAAGGAACTCGAGTCTTCCCTTCAGATGAGCTTCTTCCTTGAGCTCTGTTTAATGCATCCAAGAGACCCAGGAACTTCTTCCTTCTYCTAAGATTATCATCATTCCTTTAAGACATCTTGAATCATTAAAAAACTTGAAAACACAACACTTAGCACACATATTAGATAAACACTTATGAGTTTGCCTTAGTTGGTTTGTTGTCATAGGGTTCAACACCATCTACTCACCTAATCACTTACACCAAAATTTTACCTCAAAAACCACAAAACTCAAAGTGGGYCGGGACATCTAAAAAAACGGAGGTAGTATAATGTTGATACATTTTTTTCTTAAATAATAAAGATTAGCGAATAATAGTGTTAGAAATATACTTAGTAGACAAATGTTATAGTAGATGGCGGTTGTGCGATACAACTACACTATATTTTGCAAATTGGTACACTAAGTATGATATCAATATAATATGACTAGTGTAACCCAACTTTTAATACTACGTATGAAATTCTTAGTTTTACATTTTTCTTCTTATTGTGTCAATCCTATCAAATTATTTTGTCAATTGAATTCTTTTTATTAGTGTAACTTAGCTTATGCAATGTTTCATTGTTACATGTTATTATGATAAGAAAACGTGGCTATCATTGGGGCCGCGCCCTTGGGATGTTGTTGACGCTAACTATGTTGGTTCGGTGATGGACAATGCGATCTTATAATTCTCCATTTGTTATTACGGTTTTAGAGTCAGATCTGTAGACCTCCATTGGCAACGTCTGGCCTGGGCTTTGACGGGGTGCGCATGGCTCTTTATTCCATGCGTGGGATATATGCCGTGGTCGATTGTCGGCCCTGGTACCCTTCTCTTTTTTTGTTCTGCTAATATGTCGTCTTTAGTATCGGGCTCTACGTCAAAAAATTGGCGGTTACAGGGTACACATATATAGTTGGACGATATGTATGGGTCAAACAGTAACTTTGGGTATTCATTTTGCTTCTGACCTCCTGAGGCTATCTTATTCAAGCTGTTATGGGTATCTCCAGTCGTCTTTTAGCCGGGCTCCTTGTTTCTTTGGCGCAAGTTGACGCTTTAAATCTTTCAATACTCAATTTTTACACAAATACCGTTATTCAAAACCCATTAAATTACGCACTCTTAGGTTTGTCCTAGGATTGGGCTGCTGCGAAAGATTATCACCTTCAGAGATTAGCGGTGAAATACTATCTCACTTAAAAGCGGCATTAAGACCAAGGGTGGTAGATGTTCGTCGCTGCGCCCCGGACGGCATAGGTCTATGGGCTTTAAGCATAGAGTGTGTATACATGTAGAGGTTACACTCTAAAACGCCAAAAGGAGCTCAAAGATGCAGCTATATGAATTATATAACTAAGGCCGGCTCCTTTCGATTTTTATATTTGCTGTTTATTCCATCTCTGCCAGGTAAATAATTACGGGCTTCCTCTAACGGTGACGCCTAGACCTTTTTAACACCAAGCAGTGGCTTTGAGGCAAGGGGGCCTTTGAGTGCTCTCATACCTTTTTCCTCTTTTATGTTCATGCGAGGCCCCCGAGGACTACGCGCTTGGTGCAGGCGAAGAGCAAGCTAGTGGTGTCGCTGGAATGCCGTGGTGTGTCATAGGTGAATGCACACGTGGTCGTCTCCTTTTCGCCCATTATGTACTCTGCTTCTCATTGTTTTAGACTCACCTTCTGTGGTGCGCTTCTTGTTTCAATGCTCTGATTTTCGACGGATTGGAGCGAAGTCACGCTGTCTAACGGGAACTTCGTGACCCTAGGGAACCTGCTGCTCTGATGTTCTCGAGCACGTTTCAGGACATATATTTGATATTATTAATATAGTGTCAAGTGAACATTGTGTCAATACTTTGTGTTGTGTCCAGAAACTTTCGGAAGACCACTCTCAGTGCGGGAATGAGAGTGGAGCTTCACCTGGCTTGTGACTTCGTCGGCTTCACACTGTACCTTAGATCCCAAGCGATTTCAGCGTTCTGCATGAAGAAAGAATCTATTCGCAGGCAAGGTCAGTGAACCAGATTAAGATGATTGAAAGGTGCAATTCTATCTCTTCATCTCCCTAATAGATGTTCGTTAACTTCGACTTTATAGCGTCCCTGTTTCTCGTTCTTTCTATAGCAAATTGCTTAGTTACCTCTGTCTTGAGTATGTTCAACGGAAATCCTAAGATGGTCGCTAGTGCAATGTTGCACAGGAATAATCGATAATTATTTGTCTAATTCCTGGAGGACTGGAATCCAGGAAAGATATATGTAGGAATCTTCAGCATGGGGGAGGAAGCTGGAAACAAATATACTCTTTTCCTAACTGGGAGAGCGGTGGGAGGATTTGGTATGTAGTCTTCTCGCTCTGAACGACTGCTTGTATTGAAGTAGAATAAACAAGTCTGGGAGTTAGATTCCATGAATTACTACTTGACCATCCACTTAGTAGCTTAATATTGATATGAAAAAACAATCTCAGATGATAAGGTCTGTTTCATACTTAATTTCTTTTTGTGGTAAAAACTAGTGTTGGGCCTCATAAGAGCGAAGCACATAAAATGTCATACATCTTGGTTCTACTTATACGTTGGAGAGGTTTCTGGGGCTGTTGTCGGTCTCAGTAGGTTGTGTGAGAGGGAAATAAATGCACTCTTCGCTGCGGGACTTACTGGGGCTTCTTGTGTTGGTTGAAATCATCTGACATCGCTGTCCCCACGTAATGTCAGGGCAACTGACTACTAGTATATGCTTTCCAATGGAGCATGAAGGGCAAAGGTCAAGGTGGATCTCATTGATCGTTCAATGGAGACAGGACGAAGATTTTGTGGCAACACGTGCACTCTTTGTCTTTCTGATCGAAGTTTGATGGATTATACTGGTTCATGGCGTTAGTTGGGTTGTAATCTCATGGGTCTCCATGAGTGGTAGAATATTCAGATCCTTTACGTTTGAGTGCCCATGATGTAGTGTGTAGAGCTGTTAAACTTTAGTTGGATGGTGTGCAGAACAAACGGGTGTAGGTATCTTATGCAGCAATTATCTTATTGGGATCTGTTATCAGTTTCTTACTTGATGAGCTGCAAATAAGTGTAGGATGTTATCCATGACCATCTCCTCTTCCAATTAGAACTTGTTTTTCTGCGGATGGATTAGGACTTATTTGTGGATCCCTTGTGTTGGTAGAGACTTTGAGACACAGGGATTGTTAAGATAATTGTCTTTTTTCGAGTTGGAATTTATTTTCAACTTATATTCTCTTCGGCCGTGGGCTTTCGTTGCGCAATGTTAATTCTCGATCTAATGTGCAGATTTTGAGTCATTTGCCAATCTTATGATCGCCCTTTGGCCACTTTGCCGTGGAGGTCAATTATTTTATGGTTTGCATGTCTTAGTGCATATTAGTCCAGTATTAGTATCAATTTTCGGTAGTGCTTAAAGGGAATCCTGGTACTTCATTTTGGTGCTATGGCTTTCTTTGCGTTTCGGTGGTCTCGTTTAACTGTTCAGTTAGTTTTGTATAACTGATTTTTGAGCTTCGGACAATGAGGGACCTATCATAAGTAGATTAATCCATCTGAGGCTTTCTTCCTCACGCAAAAGTAGCAACAATTGACTATTTTACAGTATTTGAGGAGAGAATAACCTATGTGTAAAATAAATAGACAGCTAAATATTTAACACAATGAAGAATAAAGAAATAATTACTGTGTTAAAATATTTAGCTAATTTGATCATTTACTAGGTTAAATCTCTTCCTCCCAAAATACGCGAAAGTCACATGTTCTATTTTCTTGCGTTACGGACGGGAGTATATAATTGTCTGATAATGATTCACCTTTTACAATAAATTATGGGGAAGAAGTATTTTCTCCTATTTATTGTAAAAGAGGTCATTTCGTTTCCTACACCTTGGCTATCTGGATGTGGAGGTAGGTGTAGGACTTTTATGGACAAGTAATAATGATAAAGTCATTTGTTGTCTACTATGTCTCTTAGGGCATGGCATAGTGACTGATTTTGCTGTCGTCCACTTTGGGTGAAAGATCTCACAGAAATCAGGTTGGAGGTGGGCAGCCTTATCTTAAATTGAATGACAAAAAATTCAATGAGGGTTGATAACGAAATCACGTCTTTCCGTCCATACTTGGAATGATGTGGATGAAGGGAATAGAGTAGCGGTGTGCCGTGGTTTCTCTATCCGTATCGTCAGTGACTACTTGAGTCTGGTTATTTTTTGGAATGATCACCTCCTCAAACGGGGGTCACATGATGGAACGGTTTTTCGGCTTATTTCTGAGTTGCTTTGCTAAGCTGAGATGAACGAGGACATCGTCGAAGTGAGGTCTCAAGGCAATATGGGGTCGGGATGTCGAACAATGGTGGCCGAGCTATTGCCTCTTCGTTTTGGGCGGACGCCGTCTGGTGTTTGGTTGGTTGGTGATCCTTGTGGGTCCGCCCTTGGCTTTGATCTTGTGAGTTGTGTGCTTGCTCGGGTGCGTTGTCATGCGTTCTCGGGCGCGGTGCGGAGGCGATTGGCAGTGATGGGGCAATACCAAGTCGAGTCGTCGTCGGCGTCGTCGTTGCGCTGTTCTTCCTGAGTCTTGCTTAGCTTTCCGTGCGTTTTTACCGCCCTTTTGTTTGGCTTCACCTTCTTTTTTTTGGCTGTGTTGTGGTCTTGCGGCAGTTGGCTGGCGATTTTCCGTTTGGGTGCTTTCAACTTTGAACCCATTTGTTAGCTTATGGCTAGTAGGTAATATGTATCTGATTGTACACACTACTCAGAATTAAACCTAGGACAGAAGGCACAAATACCGCTTAATTGTTCGGTATTAGTTGGGTTCGCCACTCGAAGACAGATAGGTGCGAGCGATAGCACTAGGCTTGCGGTTCTCTCTTCTTTTCGTCAGCACTTATTAAACCACGCTTCCTTACATGGTGCCTGGTCAATCTCGGTGAAGGGTTCATCGGTCTGGCTTGTTCTGGAAGTAGGCCATGATCTGATTCACGTCGTCTTGTGTTGGGCCAAAAACACTAAGTCCATGAGTTTTGATTGTTAACATGGTGCGGTCTGGGCCGTCCCTGACCACCGTGAACAAACTTCATTATCGATTGAAAGGAAATTTGATTTTGGAACACATTTGGGAGCATCAACAGAGACGTGATAATCCATGGATACACAAAAAGTATTTGGTTAAATGTTTTGGTATAATTTTTCTTTTAGAAGACGCTAGCGTCTTTGTCACGTATTAGGTTGTTTCTTTATCCTTTTTCACTGATTGGGATTAGCAGGATTGTGCTTTTTCGTTCTGCCTGTTATGGCTTTAATTACTTACAATGTAATTCATCTAGTACTATTATGTCACCTATGTTATAGTATTAAGTTTTCAACTGTTTTCGTTGTAGAAGTGAATTTGATTAATTAATTTGAATAGTTTGAATTAATCTTAATGTTATGATGTGTAAATATAGTAATTTCTAAATTCGCTGAAAAGTGTGAACCAAATGTAATTTTATAAAGTGTAATTAGTAGTGGGTGACGTTGCGTTATCCGTCCGTTGATGGTGTACTCTATTCTCTAAACACGGTAGATCACGCACGGTGATGATGCTATGGTATGAGAATCGTGAAATACACACTAATCAAAACACTCTTATGTTAGAGCAATACTACAATTTAATACTATAATTTTCTGCTTTATTTTTGGTACGGCGTCCGCGAAGGACGTGTTACTATTATAAATGTAGTTCATGTTGATTTGCTATTTTGCACGCGGCTCTTGTTATAAATAAGCAGAAATATTGTAAATGGAGATTCCTACCCTGTATAGTTTGACGGTTCGTTGTATAATATTGATTTAGGTGTTCAAGTCTCTCTAACCGTTCACTAGTAACGGAATTGGGTTAAAGTGAATTAGTTAACATTAATTTAAAACAAAATGATGGAGTATGGAGAGAAATATTGTGGGTAAAGTAAAAAGGTAGGAAGAGAGAGGAAGAAAGAGTTTTATTGGTGTAAGAGGTGAAAGAATGTCTGAAATGAAGAAAGATGAGTGAGAAAGTGGTAAAGGAGAGAAGTGAAGGAAAAAAGTCACTAGTGCATGGCTCTAGAAAACTGAGTGATATTGAGCATGGGCACCAATGACAATTTGGTCATGATTGAAAGACAAAAATTGTTAGGATGCCCAATGAAATTTTTGATGCAATTGTCATTAGAGAAACTTTTTTTTTATAATTGTGATTTGAGTAGATCTCTATTATATAAGCTAAAGCCGGGATAATGATGCGCCCCGCCTATTGAATGTAAACAAGTTTAAGTATGGGTATTACATTTGCAAATATCAAGCTATACTAATTAACAATTTTAGAGTGGA
>SNQN01001673.1:17684-80164 GCA_008642245.1 Bassia scoparia | reverse complement strand
TTCGGTAATTGTTACGAGAAGAGGGAAGGAAATAATGGAGGTTTTTCTCATATTTTGAGATCTATTTTCAAGTGGAGGTGAGGTTGAAGTCGACCAATTTTATATCCAAAGTACAGCCGAAAATTACAAAGGAAATGAAGGACATGTTGTAGCAACCTTTTTCCAGTAATGAGATCACAATAGCACTTAAACAAATGCATCCGATGAAGGCTCAGGGCCAGATGGTATGTGTGCTCTTTTTTATCAAAATACTGGAATTAAAATTGGTCTGATGTAACTAAAAAAGTGCTTGATTTTTTGAATAATAAGGATGACATAGGTACTATTAATCTGACTTACATAACTAATCCCTAAGAAAAATTTGTGAGTCTCCTGTTGATTATAGGCCTATAAGTCTTTGTAATGTCCTTATAAATTGGTCTCCAAAGTCCTTGCCAATCGTCTAAAGAGTGCTCTGCCTTTCGTCATTAGTGAGTCCCAAAGTGGGTTTGTGCCTAGTCGCTAATTACAAACATATCTTGATTGCTTATGAGTGTTTAATTATCTGCGTAGAAGAGGTCCGGGAAGGAAGGTGTTGAGTCTTAGGTTTGAGTGATGACAAACTAATACAGGAACATGACACTTAATTGTGAAATAGTTGGTTTGGGAACCAGCTGATACAGATACCTGTTCCCAGACAAGTTAATACTTATATGTGCTTATGTTGAAACTAACTTGTCCTATTACTGGAACAACTGAATAAACACAAGTTCATATACTAGTGCGAACCAGTAGGAGTTGTTCTTGACTGTTATACTGAAAAAAAGTCATATACTTTATTACATCTTAACCATGTTACATGTGCAGTAATTAGGTTGATTCCAAGCCTTGAAGTGTGAAGACCTTTCGAAGTCATTTGAAGAAGAGGCTGTGCTCATAATTGAAGTATTCAAAGGAAGATTCAAGGTCTTGAGATTAATGAAGAAAAGGAGAAATGTCTCTCAAATGTTTAATCTAGGAAATTCATGTAATATGCTCTGTAGTAGGACTTATATGTTTGGTTTAAATGCTTATATGTGTTTTGAGTTATGGTATGAATTCTAGTAAAATTGGAACAGAAATTCATAACATTACTCATTTAGGGAACCAGGCTGGGGATGATAATCCGTGATGAAACATACGCGGTCTCGCGATTGTTTCGACTCAGAAAAGATGCTTTGAACTCACAAAAGTTTGAAATACGTGAGGTCATACTCGGAACTATTGAGCAAAGGACAAAAAGGGGGCCAAAATAATTTTCTTTTATTTATTTTAAATATTTTCTATTTTAGGATTTTTTTAAATATTTATATTGGTGATCCATAATTTCCACTTTTCATTGCACTCTTCACATTTTTCTGAGCTCACCAGTATTTTTAGATTATTTTTCTGATTTTCTACATTTTTCTATGATTTTTATAAGTTTATATGCAGAAAATACAAAAAAATACAATAATAAAATACCCGGAAATACGTGGACCTTCTAGAACACTCTAGAACTCCTTGCTTGGAGAGCAAGGGTGTCTAGGTGCGTCGAATCAAGGCAAATCAAACGTATTATGGAAACAAGAATCGGAGGAAATCAAAATACGCGGAGAGTATATACACAGGACCTGCGTATATACGCAGCTTTGCGTATATACGCAGGTCCCTGGTAATCGCAGCCCTCCTGCGTATATACGCAGGGTTTTTCTTGTTCTCGTGCCTCTCGCGCTATAAATACGTGCCTTGCTCATTCTGAAAGACACGATTTTCAATAGACACGTCTATTCTGTCTCTCTCTGTCCTAACTTGCGTATTCTCTCTCACTCTCTCAACACTCTAACACATTCGTTTTTTGAGTTTTAAGCATCGATTCTGTTCGATTCAAACAAGCGAAATCAGGGTATAAATCTGAGATTACTCACCTAAAAACTTTTTGACTCTACTTAATTCCTTTTGTCACTTTTAATTTGACTAATTCTTATTGCGAGTTTCATTAAATCAACACAATGAGAAACTCACTTTTTTATTTGATTCATGTAAATAAGTAGGGTTAATGTTTCCTTTTCGTTAATTTCATTGTACTTTTATTTCATTGCTATGTTATTGTTGCTAGTCATACTACATCTCTTTGTGTTTGTGTATGCCATCTTCACGTATCGTTTTTTTCGATTAAAACTAACAATAATTTGATTGCAGTGACAAGGTAGGATGGCGTACATATATTATATATGTTTTTCATATTTATGTTTTTTCTCATGGTGGTGTATCCATATTGTATATATTATATTCTACACACTTGTATAATTGCTTAAACAAACCGGAATTCAATTGCGTATCACATTAAAGTCAGATAATCATGGACGACCGGTTTTCTAAGCACCTGTTAATATTGACTAACAATGAAGCGATCGCCTTGTCCATTATAGAAGTCATTGTTTGTACATAATAGCAACTCACCTAATAATATTAGATTAGTGCGCTTTCAAGATCAATTCATGGCCTTTGAATTCAATTGTTATGATTTATGGAATACAATGAGACCGGAGTAGAGGCCGCTAATGCGGGCGGATTGGGTTATGATTCAATCCGTACCATGTCCCGAACCACACTTTGGTTACTGGACCTACTTGTGGGGCCAGTAGTTTGGCACCAATGTTCGGGCGTCCGTGAATAACCTATATAGGCACGGTGGCGATCCCTCAATTCGACAACACACCCAACGCATTCTAATGCGGATTCATGGCTCAATTCCATGACACTGAAGCTGAGTCAGCCCCCCCTAAGGCGGGCGAAGCCCTACAGTTTTTGGCGACTTCACTGGGGATAATCACCATTTGAGTGGACAGACTTGAAAGTCTCGTAGTTCCATATTCATAATTAATTGAATTTTGCTTGTGACCTTCGAATAGGGTCATTCCTTAGGCACCTTGGTCTCAATATGGGCATGTTCCGTGCTCGAGATCACTTAAGGGGGGATTTTACCTTGGTTGCATGTGGTTATGGTCACATGGCTAAGGTAAATCCTATCTCGCCCATGCCGGTATGCACGTGTTACTAGATGGAGTAATATAGGGGTATCTCGGCCATACATCACATGTTGTGGTGGTGAATTGACCTAGCTCTTACTTTAGATGGTACACTATCAGACTTAACCAAGCGACCTATATAGTCTCTTAGATCCTGACCTTAATGAATAAATTGGAGTTTGTGTCAATCAATGTGCTTGTTAATTGTGACTCTTCATTCAGTCCAATTCTTAACACCAACTAAGCCAGTCTTAATCTATGGTTCAAGACATGAAGTTTGACGATCCATTAGGCCCATTTCAAAATAATTTCAACTCCATTCGACCTAGAATCTGACTTAGGTTCGATTCCAATCCAAGAATCTTAAATCTGACTTAGATTCGACCTTTTGAACCTTAAACCTAAATTAGGTAATTCAATCTTAATTCAAGGACTTAAATCTGAATTAGGTTCAATTCATTCTTAACCCTACCTTAAATCTGAATTAGGTCAACCCAAGAGCCTTGAATCTGAATTAGGTTCGCTTCAACTTCAATTTAAGACCTTAAACTGAACTAGGTTGGATATAGACTGAACCCTAGGAACTTGGATTCAAGGCTAGGCCATTCAATTTCAAGTGCTCATAGGTCTAAGAGGTCCTTAATTCTGAATAGGCCATCTTTGGTTTGAATCTTTCTCGAGTCTAGCACCTTAAATTAGAATTGGGTCTAGCCCATTCAAGTCTAGTTTTCAGTCCAGTTCAAAATCAACACTCAAATTTTATCCATTTCAAAACCAGTGTCGTGAGTCCACTAGTCGAAGTTTTCAGTCACGATCCCGTGATAGGCCCAAAGAGGCAAGAGTCAAAAATCCTACTCCAAAAGGCCCATGTCCTCTTGACCTCCATCATCCAAAAAAAAGAGCCTAATCCTATACCCCAACTCGGAAAACCATCAAACACCTACATAAAGCCTCATGAGTCACCCAAGGCGTGGGTCAATGACCATGCGGCCTTCTTTAGATTGAGTCATAGAGTCCTAGTCCTAGCATTATATTATTTCAATTCACTGCTTTTTGAGTCTATGTAGTCTCTTAAAATAGCCATGTATGTTTCAGTTTCATTCAGCAATAAAATGATTCATTTGTTTTTGGCAATATTATTTTCTAATTCTATGCAAGTCTCAACATCATGCACAATTGGTTTATCTATACTGATTTAATTATTGAAATTGAACATGCCCAAGAGGGCCTTCTTCACAGCTCCACAAATGACCCTCCTTCATTCCCTTTGTCACATCAAATCAAATCCCTTGCAACCTTTGTGAGCCACAAACACTATCATTTAGCCTATCTTTCTTTCATCACACATCTACTAACCCTTTGACCAACGGTGCGTAGGAAAAGACACGTGCAAAGAAAAAAAAGAGAGAAAATAAAATGGCAAAAAGAAAAAGAAAAAAAGCAAAAATCAAGTTCAATGCAGTTATACAAAAGTCATCAGAAATGCAAATCAAAGCTCAAAGCCCAGATCAAATAAAAGCAAGAGTCTAAAAGCACACTGCGCACTGTGGGTTCACTTCATGATCATCAAGCCTTTTTCAACCCTCAAACACCAAACCACACATTACAACCACAAAGCCTCTCACACGAGGCATTGTCAAATCATCATCAGAACTACGGTGGTCTGATTCCGTAATGATACGTAGGAAGCCTTTCTCGAGGTTCGACCGCATAAACATTAAATCGTTTGAGGCCTTTTGAGTGTTTTGACTTGCTAGGAATTTGATTGCAATCTAGAACCTGACATAGACTCATACTTGAACCTAATCATTAGCCAACCTCGCATCTAGCCACATCTTGACCCTTAGCACAAATTTGACCTTTTATTCTCTCGAACCATATTCATTTCTTGGTCACCTTCAAGGACTCATTGACTCATCCCAAAGAAGTAAAGCCACCTGACCTTTGGGTAGTACATCTTGTTGGGGAACTTATCCATACAATCTATCCACCTTCCCTATGTTTGCTCTAACCGTAAACTACATTGTCAAAGCCTCGCTGGGGGGCTCGTCGTCATCATGGCCCCTTAATTTCCAGTTGGGGGCTTTCTTGTCTCCTAAGGCCTGTTGCGTGTTCAAGTCTATTGCTATCAAGTGGAAATCATGAAAAATTCGCTTATGGACCCGTCACTTTCCAATCAATGTCACTGTCTCGCTAATGTTAAGTCAAGTCGATGTCAAGTTCAGTTCAATTCTAAGGCTCTAGTCACAGTCACGTCCGAGTCAGCCATAGTCTCGTCCAACATGTCACACTTTTCTAAGTCACTTTTCAAGCAGCACTCTTCTAATAGCCCTTTCAAGACTCTCTCAAATCATGTCTAGAACCAGACCTAGACAAGACCCTTTCAAATTCAATGACTCTGTCAATCATGTCTAGAACCAGACCTAGACAAGACCCTTTCAAATTCAATGACTCTGTCAAAATCATGTCTAGAACAAACCTAGACAAGACCTTCAAATTCAATGACTCGTCAATCATGTCTAGAACCAGACCTAGAACGACCTTTCAATTTCAAAGACTCTCTCAATCATGTCTAGAACCAGACAGACAAGACTCCTTCAAATTCAAAGACTCTTCAAATCATGTCTAGAACCAGACTGACAGACCCTTCAAATTCAAAGACTCTCTCAATCGGTCTCAAACAGACTAGACAAGTCCTTTCGAATTCAAAGACTCTTTCAATCATGATCTTGCTCTCTCTCAATATCAAGGTCACAAGTTACAAACAAACTTGCATGCAAATTGCTAGAACATAAAACAGACCTATGTCGTCACCAAGGTAGTCTTAATCTGAATTAGGGCTAATCATTTTCAAGTCAATGCTCATTTCTGAAAGCATGGGATGCGTCTGCATTTCTCTCAGTCAGCCGAACGAAGAATGATTGCTGAGGATCAGACCGCACGGGACACGGCTACAGGTAAAACTAACCTTGTTTTGCAGGTACGGCGAAAAAGGGTGTCGGGATCGAGAACGTCTTATTGCTCTCCGTCCGAATCAATAGTTTGACTTTCGTCTTACGAGACTTACGTCTCCAAACTCAGTCAAGTGGGGGCTTCTGTAGACACCTAAAGTGTCTCCCAAATGAGTAATCCGTGATGAAACATACGCGTCTCGCGTTGTTTCGACTCAGAAAAGATCTTGAACTCACAAAAGTTTGAAATACGTGAGGTCATACTCGGAATTAATTGAGCAAAGGACAAACAAGGGGCAAAATATTTTCTTGTATTTATTTTAATATTTTTCTATTTTTAGGATTTTTTAGAGTTTATATTGGTGATCTCCATAATTTCCACTTTTCATTGCACTCTTCACATTTTTCTGAGCTCACCAGTATTTTAGCATTATTTTTTCTGATTTTTCTACATTTTTTCTATGATTTTTATAAGTTTTTTAACGCAGAAAATACAAAAAATACAAATACACAAAAAACTCCGGAAATAAGTGGAACCTTCTAGAACACTCTAGAACTCCTTGTCTTGGAGAGCAAGGGTGTTAGGTGCGTCGAATCAGGCAAATCACGTATTATGGAAACAAGAATCGGCAGGAAATCAAAAATACGCGGAGAGTATATACACAGGACCTGCGTGATTTTACCAGGCTTTGCTATACGTCAGTCCCTGCGATATACGGGTTTTTTCTTGTTCCTCTGCCTCTCGCGCCTATAAATACGTGCCTTGCTCATTCTGAAAAGACACGGATTTTCATAGCAACGTTATTCTGTTCTCTCTGTCGCCAACTTGGCGTATTCTCCTCTTCTCTCTCTCAAACACTCTAACACATCGTTCTTGATTTAAGCATCGATTCTGTTCGATTCAACAAGCGAAATCAGGGTATAAATCTGAGATTACTCACGTAAACATCTTTTTGACTCTACTTTAATTCCTTTTCACTTTTAATTTGACTAATTCTTATTGCGAGTTTCAATTAAATCAACACATGTAGAAACTCACTTTTTTATTTGATTCATGTAAATAGTAGGGTTAATGTTTTCACTTTCGTTAATTTCATTGTACCTTTTATTTTCATTGCTATGTTATGTTGCTAGTCGTTACTAACATTCTCTTTTGTTTGTATAGCCATCTTCAAACGTATTTATTTCGATTTAAACTAACATAATTTGATTGCAGTGACAAGGTGAGGATGGCGTACATAATACTTATATTGGTTTTTCATATTTATGTTTTCTCATGGTGTGTATCCATATTGTATATATATATTCTATCACCTGGTATATATTGCTTAAACAAGACCGGAATTCAATTCGTATCACATTAAGTCAGATAATCATGGACGACCGGTTTTCTAAGCACCTGTTAATATTGACTAACAATGAAGCGATCGCCTTGTCCATTATAGAAGTCATTGTTTGTACATAATAGCAACTCACCTAATAATTTAGATTAGTGCGCTTTCAAGATCAATTCAATAGGCTTCTTTGAATTCATTGTTATGATTTATGGCCTACAATGAGACGGTAGAGGCCGCTACATCGGGGATTGGGTTATGATTCAATCCGTACCATGTCCGACCCACCTTTGGTTACTGGACCTACTTGTGGGGCCAGTAGTTTGGCACCAATGTTTCGGGCGTCCGTGAATAACCTAATATAGCAAGTCACGGTGGCGATCCCTCAATTCGAAAACCCCAACGCATTCACATGCGGATTCCAGTGGCTCAATTCCATGACACTGAAGCTGAGTCACGCCCCCCAAGGCGGGGCGAAGCCCTACGAGAGGGGGTTATGGAGCTGGCTGGAAGTGTACTGTCGTTTTTCAAACATCCAAGATTGGTGGAGCTAATTTTCTAGGGACTAGCGTTGCAAGTTTGGCTACGAGAGAAACAAGTGGTATTTTGCTAAAACTTTGGTCCCTATTATGAACTTTATGCGAGATCTCAAGGCTGATTGGTAGTATGCGTTGGGCAGAAATGCTAAAAGATGGCAGGTGGGATCCTTCGGTGGTTGCTCGGCTTGGCAAGTTCCTCATCAGGGTGTGCTTAAAGCGATAGTGATGCGTCTTCTATTCCGAGAGGTGGTGTTAGATTGGGAGGAAGTAGTCCGAGACTGCACGGAAGAGGTGCTCTTAGCTGTGGTGATAACAAATTCCCGGAGGCCAAGTTGATGTTGCAGAAGCTATGGCGAAAATGATTAAATAATCGAACTTTAGGCTTCCGCTGAAAATATCTCAGGTCAGGTTATCTTATAATAATCTTTAGGGAATTTCCAAGGGTAGTGTGTGTTCACGATTTCAATGGTAGATGATAGTTTTTTTTAATCCCAATGGTAATGATGAAGTTTCCCCATCTTTAATGCTCTCTATGCTATTCCGCTGTCTCCGTTGCCTTGTTTTATTATGGAAAAAACTCGTATTTTTATCTCCTTGTTTCAACCAATCCTGTCTACTCCTTTGTCGCCAATAAACCTCCTTCCTCTCCTRCAATTCGTCCATTCTRATGTCAATTGATTTCATTTTTGCTATTACATCATCTGTTTGCGGCTCCTCCATTAACTCCTTCATCTGTTGTGAACATGCCTTCATTTCCTTATGAAAATCACCGAAATGTTCCTTACTCCACAAGGCTAGTTTATGTGAAGTACAAACCAAATTTGCCAGGGCATCCGAGCCTTCCTCRCAAGCTTGCATAATCACCTCCTCACATGTATCATCACGGAGCCACATCTCCTCGAAACGGAATAGTTTCCGTTTTTTCCTTGGCTTGTTAGCGAACACCTTTGGCCGTAGAGTAAGACACAACGGGAGATGATCCGAGCGCCTTTTCTCAAGGTGAGACACAAAGGCACCCCCCATATAAGTCCCTCCAAGTCTGTGTGGCTACAAATCTGTCCAATCTCTCCTGTAAATTTTCCTCCCCCCTTGGTTATTATTCCAAGTGAAGGGGTAGCCTATGTAGTTTAAGTCCATCAAGCCACATGAATCCAAAGCCTCTCGAAATTTTGTAGCTAGTGCATAATTAAAATCAGCATCACCTTGTTTCTCATGGGCCCATAACATCAAATTTCAATCTCCCCCACAAATCKATGGCCTTGAATTTCCTTCACCAAGATGTTGAATTAGTTCACATGTCTTATACTTGTTCCCCTCTTCTGGAAAGCCAAAGCACCCTGTGAATCTCCAAATGCAATCATCACTACTGTGCACCTCAACATCAATATGTTCAGCTGAAAAAGAATTCAAGGAGACAMTCCACTCCTTTTTCCATAATATAGCCAATCCACCACTACGTTTTCTACCTTCCCTTGCGCAACTGAATYCCACCATCCCATCAAATTTTAGTTTAGATTTTATACGTTCCATCTCATGAGTAAACAATTTTCTTGCAAGAATATTAATTGGGGATTTTCAACGATTACAATGCGTCGAAGCGCATTAATTGCCTTTGGGTTCCCCGACCCTCGGCAATTCCAAGCAAGGATTTTCATTATTTATGGAGGGCATTGTGGTTGCCCGCACCACCAATTGCATTTGTTCAAAATCCGTATCATCACCATCACCTGTGCTTGTGCCATTATCCTTTGACCTACTATTACGGAGCTTAGTATGCATGTCAACTCTCCCTCTTTTTGAGAATTGTGTCAGTGTCTCATCAATCTCATCTTCCTCATTTGATTGAGCAGCCAAAGCTAACGCCTTACCAGATTTTAAGGGRTGGGATAAGTRTAAGTTTAGATCATTCCTTCCAGTATGCTTATCAAAAATTAACTTCTCARGTGCATTGTCATTCTTTAAGGTTTCCTTCAATTTTACACAATGTCGTACCTCCTCCGCCGCCTTTGCATCCATGTACTTGCTACGAATTGGTGACGCCTTAAGCCAGTGTCCGTAAGGCAACTCCGTGACCGGGATGGATTCATCAAACTTTGAGCATTGTTGCAAGGTGTGTCCAAGTCTCCCACATGCATGGCAAAAGTCCATAAGCCGTTCATAAGTAAATTTGATCATCATTGGTCCACTCTTCGTCGCTATCCTCGACCACCTTCGCAAAGGTTTAGATATGTCAAGGTCTACCCTAAACCTCATATACTTGGTCCACCCTAAAGGATCCGATTCATCGTAGTCCAAGAAATCCCCCATGGTTGCCGCAAGGGATTTTGCCATCGTTGAAGTTTGTTTGCTTAAAGGGACATCGTAGGCACGGACCCAAAATCTGACCTTTGTAAACACCACTTCCGATGGTTGCACACCATCCTCAATCAGTTGAAGCATGGCGCAGCAGGTACCCTCTYAAAGCCCATGGCCCTCCATCCATCACCCTTACCTTGTCCATCATGGAGAAAAATTGGAAAACAAACATATTCGCATCAAGTTCGCACACCACAATACCCTTACTAAGTCTCCATGCCACCTTCAAAGCYTTTTGCATCGCCTTCGTGCTAAAAGGATTATCCGTCAATACCTTCCCCAACAAGCACAWATTCAATTGCTCRTGGACAATCTCCCCCTCCTCATCTTCTTTGCATTCTATTATTGCATCTTCGTCTTCTGTCATAGATAAACCCTTCAATTTATCCTCCAAATTCTCCATTCCAAACTGAAAACCGCAAGAAACCACAGAAAAGAATCGTGGGATTGCAAAGAAATACTTAAGATGAGATAAAAAAAAAAAAACCTTACTTCAATGCAATAGTAATTGAAGAAGCATCAACAGTACTCTACAAAACCCTAATATGGGATGACCAGAACCCCAGGTTTTGGAGCAGGAAAAAATAGTTGACTTTTTTTTGTCCTAAGAATAAGTTCGTTAGAATCTTTTTTTCTTTCTTGTTTATTAAACAGATAAATATTCATCCTTTGGGGTCCACTCTCTGTTTCTCTTTCTTCGTTAATTCTTGTTTAACATTCCTTGATGCAACTAGAATAGATAAGATAGATAGATGATAGATAGATAGATAGATAGATAGATAGATAGATAGATAGATAGATAGATAGATAGTAGATAGATAGATAGATAGATAGATAGAGATAGATAGATAGATAGATAGATAGATAGATAGATAGATAGATAGATAGATAGTAGATAGATAGATAGATAGATAGATAGATGATAGATAGATAGATAGATAGATAGATAGATAGATAGATAGATAGATAGATAGATAGATAGATAGTAGATAATAGTAGATAGATAGATAGATAGTAGATAGATATAGATAGTAGATAGATAGATAGATAGATAGATAGATAGATAGATAGATAGATAGTAGATAGATAGATAGATAGATAGATAGATAGATAGATAGATAGATAGATAGATAGATAGTAGATAGATAGATAGATAGATAGATAGATAGATAGATAGATAGATAGATAGATAGAATAGATAGATAGAATAGATAGATAGATAGATAGATAGATGATGAGTAGATAGATAGATAGATAGATAGATAGAAGATAGATGAATAGATAGATAGATAGATAGATAGATAGATAGTAGTAGATAGATAGATAGATAGATAGATAGAGATAGATAGATAGATAGATAGATAGATAGATAGATAGATAGATAGATAGATAGATAGATAGATAGATAGATAGATAGATAGATAGATAGATAGATGATAGATAGAGATAGAATAGATAGATAGATAGATATAGATAGATAGATAGATAGATAGATAGGATAGATAGATAGTAGATAGATAGATAGATAGATAGATAGTGATGATAGATAGATAGTAGATAGATAGATAGAATAGATAGAAGATAGATAGATAGATAGATAATAGATTAGATAGATAGATAGAAGATAGAGATAGATAGATAGATAGATAGATAGATAGATAGATAGATAGATAGAATAGTAGATAGATAGATAGATAGATAGATACACAACAAGAATCCGCGCTTTACCGTCCAAATTACCGACCGTTAGAAAACGGTCTGAAAAACTTACCGCGTTCTGGTTGGACGCACATTACCGACCGTCTTCTTAATTACCGACCGTTATCATCATAGTGGACGGAATTAGCGTCCGTTTACAATCATTACCGACCGTTGTACGGTCGGTAATAGGGCAAAAAAATTGTTTGCAATTGGATAGGATTACCGACCGCCATTATGATTTACCGACCGCAGGCGGTCGTAATCCATTTTTACCCCAAAAAAAATAAGACACAACTAGGGTCGTCTTTCATTTGCCTCACAACTCATACGTCTCAACTCACACTCACAAGTCACAACTCCCTCGCAAATCTCAACTCCCTCGCAAATCTCAACTCCCTCCCTCTGCGGCGGCTGGTTTCTTCGCGCGACTGCCCTCTTCTCTCTCCCTTCTCGCCTTCTCTCTCGGTCCTCTCTCCCTCAACAACGCGAAGCAGTGCGCACAAGCAGCAGCAGAGCACAACGCATGCAGCAGCAGCCGCCGGACAAGGCAGAAGCAACTCGTCGCCGGCGTCTCTCTCCTCTCTCCGGTGGTCTACTCGCCTTATTCGTCGCCGCGAATCCCCAATTCGAGGTAAGTCACAAACCCTAATTTTTTTCTCTTAATTAAATCAATTCACAACCCTCAAAAATTTAATTAAACACTCAATTATACTCACATTATCTCACAAACAATAAAATTACTGTATGCAGACTCAAACTCAAAAATTTATCATATTTTTTTAATTTAGGTTGATTTTTTGTTGTGTTAATCTGATTTTTTTTTCATGTATGCTGCTGTACTTACTGTAGAGGAGTTGATAGTTTTTAATTTTTTTCTGTTTTTTCTTGAATTATTTTTTCTGTTTTTTGTTGTGTTTATTGAATTTTTTTTCTGTTTTTTTGTTGTTGTTTGGTGATATTTTTCTATTTTTTTCATGTATTGTATTTTGTTTGTTGGTTGTTGTTTAGTTTGTTGTTTTGCTTAAAATTAGTTTGATTTATTTGTTATTTTATTATTCTTGTTGTTTGTTGTTGATTTGTTTGTGTATTAGTAATAATAGGATGATATTTTGTTTACTATTGTTATTTGTTTAGTATATTATAGATTAAGGAATTAGTATAATATTGTGAGCATTATGTTTATGAATATTGAATTATGATTATTGATAATGAATTAATAATAATATTGTGAGCATAATGTTTATGAATTATGAATATTGAATTATGATTATTGATAAATTATGTGTTAGTAAAATCGGATGTTGTGAGCATATGAAAGATTTAGGAATTAGTAATGATATTGTGAGAAAGTAGTATTAATATTGTAATTGAATTTGGATAGATGTTTTGTGTATATATTGTATTTGGTATTCGATTTACTAAAGAAGATTTCCAAAGCTCACTTCATATATTATATGATCGAAGTGAGAGTTTTATTTGATCGATATTTTTTTAGTTGCGTAGATGGTAACAATGAAAAGGAAAGCGTAGTTGGATGTACAATAGGCTTGATGATGCTGGTCAACTTAGGAATGAGTTTATCAATGGGGTCGATGAGTTTGTTGAATTCGCTCAAGAGCACCCCGTTTGCAATGACGGTGATAGGATAAGGTGTCCATGTATTCGTGTAAGAACGCCGCGTTCATTTGTACAAGAAGGGTTTTACACCGAGATACTTTAATTGGCTATGTCATGGGGAACTTGCTCGATGGGTCCTCCTCTCGTCTACTCAATCCAATCATATCGAAGAATGGTTGTTGATGCTTTTGGGATCATTCTTGACTGAAGGGACAAACTCAATCGATGAAGACCCAAATGAAGAAGCTAAGAAGTTTTTTGACCTTCTTAAGGAGCGAAGATCCCTATTTGAGGGAGCAAGATGTCCGTGTTAGAGATGGCTGCGAGAAATTATAGCTTGAAGTGTAGTACAACTTACCACATAGATGCACTCGATCGATCTTATTGAATAAGCGATCCCTAACAACGACAATCAATGGGTAGGACTTCTATGACACGAAGAAGCTTCTAAAGGGTTTGGAGCTTCCTCATGAGAAGATACACACATGCCCAGTGGTTGTATGCTATTTTGGAAGGAGGACGCTCTCTTAGACAAGTGTGGGGTATGTGGAAGTGATCGTTATAAGAAAACTTCTAAAGGAAATCTTATTCCTACAAAAGTCTTGATATACTTCCCATCACACCAAGGTTGCAAAGATTGTTTGCAACTAAGAACATTGCGACGGAAATACATGCATGCAAAAAATCCTCGAGTGCAAGGCACCTAGCACATCCTAGTGACACCGAAGCTTGGAAACACTTTGACAGAACTTTTCCCGATTTCGCATTTGAGCCTCGAAATGTTAGGCTTGGGTTGTGCACTGATGGGTTTTCTCCGTTTGGCAATTTGGGGGCAATATTCATGTTGGCCCATCATCTTTACACCATACAACTTGCTCCATCCATTTGCATGAAGAAGCCTTTCAGTTCCTCTCCTTGATTGTCCCCGGCCTAAAAATCCTAAAGGAAACTTGGATGTATACATGCAACCTCTAGTTGAAGAGCTGAAACAACTGTGGCAGATTGGTGTTATGACTTATGACATTTCAAGGAAACAGAATTTCAAGCTTCGAGCAGCTCTCTATGGACCATTAAGCGATTTTCCAGCGTATGGTATGTTGTCTGGATGGGCCACTGCTGGAATGAAGACATGTCCATACTGCGATGGACAAAAGCAAAGCATTCTGGCTTTCACACGGGGCAAAGTCACTTGGTTCGATTGTCATCGACAATTTCTCTCATCTGATCACCCTTTTCGAAATAATAAGACAGCTTTCTGTAAGAATAGAGTTGAAATGACATGGCTCCTCATATAATGCGGGGAGAATTGTGGCAGTGTGTAAAGGACTTGCAAAAGCAACTGATGGTCCCGAGGCTTTAAAAAATATTGAAGAAGGCGAAAAAGGGTTGGTTTTAAACAGAGTACTTTGGAATTGCCATATTGGAAGGATTTGCTTCCCGTCACAACTTAGATGTCATGCATATTGAAAGAACTTCTTTCGACCAAATCATCAACACCGTTATGGATGTGAAAGGTGAAACTAGTGACACCGAAAGTTCAAGAAAGACATGGCACGTTGGTGAAGCGTCGACAATTGCAGATAGTTGTTGATGCTAATGGCAATGAGACCATGCCCAAAGCACCTTACACACTTGACAAGGCTCAAAAGAGGTGTTATGCGAATGGGTACGACAATTGAAGTTTCCGGATGGGTTTGCTTCAAACCTAGGCAGGTGTGTTGATCTTAGGACTCTAAGTTACATGGAATGAAAGTCATGATTGTCATGTATTCATGGAGAGGTTATTGCCTGTTGGCTGTTGCTCTTAAGGAACTACTTCCATTACATGTTTGGAAGCACTAACCGAAATAAGCCAATTTTTTCGTGACTTGTGTGCATCCACGATTAAAGTGAGTTACATTGATCGCTTAGACAAGAACATAGCTGAGATCTTATGCAAGTTGGAAAAAATCTTTCCTCCAGCTTTTTTTAACTCAATGAACACTTGCCGATTCATCTGCCATATGAAGCAAACGTTGGCGGTCCTGTTCAATATAGATGGATGTACCCATTCGAGAGGTAAATGATGTTTTTAATTCACCTTTTTATACCCTATCATTCATTTGGAAATTATTCATTAACGATGACATTAATTCATAGATTCTTTAATCACTTGAAGCGTAAAGTTGGAAATAAAGCACGTGTTGAAGGTTCGATATGCAATGCTTACCTCACTGAGGAGATTGCAAATTTCTGTTCAAACTACTTTCAAGACGAGGTTGACATAAAATCTAGGACATGGGAAGAAATGTGTATCCTGATGTGGAAAGCCATCATGATTTTGGAGTCCCCGAGATGTTTAGGGAAGACTGCGGACGTCCACAACAAAATGGCAGTTTACGTTGGTTGCAAGACATAGAATATGATAGACATTTTTACGTGCTTGCAAACAGTGGCATCCTTGGTGAATATGAAAGGTAACTTGTTGATTCTTGTAAAGTTGTACTGACTCACATTTCAAACGGTTCTTAATAATATTTTCAGTTTAATTAATAATTTGATATAATTATTCCGTAATTTGTTTGTTACTCGCTATTTGCATGCTGCTTCTCGAATTGTGATTTGAGGGAGTATAGATTTTAATTTTTAAGATTTTATTTTAATATTTCCTTCTCCCAATTTATCTGAGCGAATTATGGAATGTTAGTAGGCAGTAGCATACAGATAATCTTTTAAAACTTAGCTCAATATTATCCACAATCGATAAAACTGATCATATATGATATTCGATCAGTTCAAATATTTATTGTTTTTGTTAATTGAAGTATGATGGTTTATAACTTGTTTCATGGCCAAATTTTTGCAAATTATAATATTGTCCTCTCCTCTTGATAATTAGCTATAACACAAGTATATGACATGTTTCCTCAATTTTTTTTTTTTTTTCATGACTTATACTTGTGATTTTATTATATGCTTGTTAAGTTATTAACAATGAATATATGTGTTTGATCTTGATGAGGTTTACATGTTTTATTTATACGTTATCTCTAATATGTCTAACAAGTATTTTCTTGTTCCCATATTGTGAGTGAATTGGGAGAACTATATGAGACAGTGGATCGGAAAACTAGCTCGTGAATCTTCAAAAAACAACTTAATGTTGTCCCTAATGGAAAAAAATGTTTCTCGATAAATATGTTTGAGCAAGTGGCAGGCAAATATTGCGCATAACCAGCTAAGTCTCTCTTTACTTTCTTACTTTTTATTTCATTGAGGACAATGAAAGAATAAGTGTGGGGAGAGGAAGTTAATGTTATCACATGTTTTAAGTTTAACATGTGATTTTATTATTTTAAAAAATAATTTAATTTAATTTTTTTTCCAAATAATAATAAGCATTATTCATGTCGTCTCTTAGAGAATACTAGTTAATGAGATGTTTGATATAGGCTCTAATCTAACTTTGTGTTAAACTTCAATTTGAAATTCATACTACAATAAAAAATGTTTTTGAAGTTGTGAGATGTGATGACTTAACTCTTGCGACACATTAATTGAACCTTAATAATGATTATTCTTATATGTGATCTAGCATACTATTTTCATTGGCTTAGATGCGAGGTATGGAGGAAAGACTTTTATTTTCTTAATCTACCTAACTAGTACCTCTTATTTCTTGGTGACTTTTTTCACTGCTCTGGTTACTGGAGAATTACTTGACTTTGTTATGAGTGAAAAATGGTTCAGAAAAAATTTATGTCTTTAATTTTAATTTTATGCACAAAAAGTGAGATTATTGAACCATAAAAAAAGAGAGAAAAAAAGTCAAAGAAAGAGCAAATTAAAAAGCCGAAAAAGCAAAGGCAATAAGGCGAAGTATCGAGTACTCCTTTGAGACCATGGGTGGCAATTGATGAAATGTCATATGAAAAGGGACGATCCATGTGCGGGTACTAAGTGCTAATGTACAGGAAAGTAAGGGGGAATCACTGAACATTAATCAAGTCCAACTAAAGTGCCTCGTATTCGAATGTCAATACACTTGCACATGTGACCTAGATTGCATATAAGATCAAACTAATTTTAATAAGTGTTGCTTGGAATAAAAGTTCAATAGCGTTCATAGTTGCTAACTTACAAAATGTTTTCATATTAATTTGTACTTCTTTTCTAAAAAAATTTGTTTAGCCTATTATTAAGCTCTCATGTATTGATTCATCTTTAAGGAATTGGTGGTGATATTAATGCTAGATAAATTAAAGTGTTACTTATTTGTCATTAATTCAATAAGGCTTTGTGGGTAGCCATCTGAAAATCCTCCACGAGACCGTACTCGTCCACTAGAGGTACTTAGGGGTTTAAAGGGCTTGTTGCACATGCTAACGTGCAATCGTGATTCCTACGACATGAGTTAGGTTATTGCTTCTAGGTTATATTATTATGTTTGCTGCAGGGCGATCAAAGACTAAGTGTGGGGGAATTGATAAGTGTATAATATAATGTATTTTTAGTCCCTAATATTAGTCTTATATTAGTCTATCGTAATTATTTTATTAAATTAGTTACTTTTATAATTTTATATCTTATTTTAGTCATTATTTTATTTTATATTATTTTAATAATAATTGATACTTAATAATGTGTTGTGTGTTTTCAGGAAAACAAAAGATAATTGTTGAAGCTTGGTAAATTAAGAGAAGATAAACGAAGAAAATAAAACTAAAAAAAAGGATGAAGATTATCAAGGAAATGTAACGTGAGTTGGCAAGGAAAAAAAAAAAGAAAAAAGGATAAGCATGCTTACTTAGGAGTAAATACAAAGAGGATAAGCCACTCATCACAAAGGATAGAAGGATAAAGCCAACTCATCAACAACAAATGCCACGCACAAAAGATTGAAGTAGCGTCATATATCCTGAAATTACGAGATGGAACAAGAAACAGATATCTTCAACATATCGAAAATTATGGTGGATAAATAAAATAATATTATCCTATCTTTTACATATATCATGTAATTCTGTTTGGGTATATAATACCTAGTTTATTCACAAAATAAAGGGAACACAACAACCGAATATAAGAGGCGGAGAGTTTGATTTAGTTCGTGGTTGATCAATTTGGAAGAAGAGATAGCCGTTGAGAGGGAAGGTTAGTCTCAAATCAAGAGTAGAACGAGAGTGACGCGACGATTGTGGGTCGAAGCTATGTTTCTGTACGGAGTTCTTGGGCGTGACAAATTAATGAGTTCTTCTTTTACACTTTGTTCCCAATCATTGTTCTGTATTCAACTTGCTCTCTATATTCGGTTGTGTTGTGTTCCCTTATTATTGTGAATAAACTAGGTATTTATATACCCAAACAGAATTACAATGATATATGTAAAAAAGATAGGATAAATATTATTTTATTTATCCACCATAATTTTCGATATGTTGAAGATATATCTGTTTCTTGTTCCCATCTTCGTAATTTAGGATATATGACGCTACTTCAATCTTGTTGTGCGTGGCATTTGTTGTTGATATGAGTTGGCTTTATCCTTCTATCCTTGTTGATGAGTTGGCTTTATCCTTTTTGGATTTACTCCTAAGTAAGCATGCTTATCCTTTTTCTTTTATTTTTTTTTCCTTGCAACTCACGTTACATTCCTTGATATATCTTCATCCTTTTTTTTGTTTATTTTCTTCGTTATCTCTCTTAATTTACAAGCTTCACCAATTATCTTTTGTTTCCTGAAAAACACACCAACACATTATTAGTATCAATTATTATTAAAAATAACTATAATAAAATAATTGACTAAAATAAGATATAAAATTATAAAAGTACTAATTTAATAAATAACTACGATAAGACATTATAGACTAATATTAGGACTAAATATCATATATATACATTATCAGTTCTTCCAATAACTTATTTTTCGTTGCTTATCAAAGGCAATCTTGAGGACACATTCTTCGATTCAAACCTCACATAGCCAAAGATGGATATTTGGAGTAGGTCGTATGCTGAGTTCCTGGATGGTTTAAGTCAAATATGGTGCAGAGAATGACGACTGATGATGTTATACGTGCTCTTGCTATTGGCCCCTCGAGACAAGTTAAAAGTTGAACCAGTTCTTCGTCAAAGGTACAACTTCCACACTCATGATTATGCAAGAACAAAGGGAACCATGAACTATGGAGTATGTGTAGAAAGTCATGATGAAGTCGACTACTTTGCATCTTGGAGGACGTCTTCGAATTGGTTTACCATGGAATGAGACAGTTTACAAACAATTTTGTTTAAGTGTGTTGGATGGACTCTATCAAGGGTATGACATTCACGAGCAATACAAACTTGTTGAAGTTAATCATACCAAGAGATACCCAAAGTATGATCCTTTCGTTTTGTCATATCAAGTAACTCAAGTGTACTATGCACCGTATCCTAGCCTTAAGCGGGACTTGGTGCAATGGTGGGCTGTTTTTAAAACAAAGGCAAGGCGGAAAGTGGATGCCCCGTTGATTTGGAATTCATTGCAGAAGATATATTTGTTTCCTCCGGTTTTTTGTGCTGCCGAATGAGATTTCCAGATGATGAGTGAGTGATGACGAAGATAGAATGAGGTTGTTGTAAGCAAGTAGATTAGCGACGAGGATAAAAGTGACCACAGTGTGAATGAGATAGTATCGACTGAAGAGAAGTTATATCAACATCACCGGACTATGAAGATGACGAGGAAGATGTTGTTGGACATCAATTAGGTTTTTTGGTTAATGTTTAGTTGATATTGATTGTAAATACTTTTCTAATTATTGTAACACTTCTCAGGTTTGAGTTATGTTTGGTAAGATTTCATTCTTGAGTACTTAAGTATTTTGTTTCATCTTGTTATTTGTCTTTGTTGTATTTAGTTTTGTCAATATATTTTATGTTTTTATTAATTATAACTTGCAGATGTCTTGAGGATTCAGCGTACTCCCCTACTGGAGAAGGGGAACAGGAACAGGGCAGGAGAGACAGTGCCAATGGGAACGAGCAACAGCAGAAGTGTAGAGAAGTGGGTGGACCCTACCTGCATTGGAATATGGTAGAGGTATAAACATTTTAACGGTATTTGGTTAATTATTTTTTACATCCTATATGTTTTGTAAAGTGTACTTTGAATGTTTTGTTTATAGTTTTCACCAAAACGTGGGCATTACCGAGTACTATACAGCGGTGTTCCATGCTTACTTTCACCCATCCATGGAATGTACTCGAAGGTCGACGTGCCATAAAGATATTGGTTCAAATTATATTCAAGGTGACCACCGTTTATTGTTCATACTTACTAATTGTTTTATGTAAGTACAATGGTGACTGAAATTAGTATACTAAGCTATATTTTTCTTTGTGCAAATCAATTATACTGTAGGGAAATTCTTACAAATGGAGGCCGTTGGAGACGCAAGTTTAGCGACCACTTTGTACATGAAAGCCCGGCATCGTCTGAAGATCTTGCACTATCAACACACTAGGGGTAGAACTGGCTGGTGTTTGCCCCCCATGGATGCCTAAATAATGTCTCATGATGCGATGGTGAAATTGTGACAAGGATGATTACAAAGAACGGTCTCAGAAGCAATCAAGAATAGGCGAGTGGAGACTTGGCAAACAAAGTACAATCCTCACATTGTGCTGGCTCTATTTCGTGCTGGCCGAGCAGTGGCGAAGAATTGGTACAGTAGCGTATTATTTATTTTCAGAAACTGCTTTAATGTAAAACCTAATCTCAGATACATTATTTTGCTTTTCAAGGCTCGCGAAAAATAGAGTATCCCTACTTGCTGCGGAGTTGTTTCTTGATACGCCACGAAAAATGGAGTGCCTGTGAGCGCCGAAAGCAAACAAATCAGGTATATTACCTAATCCAATGGACTTATTTTGTATTGCCTAACTTGCAGTTAGACATGTTTATGCTTTTAAAACCTATGTAATGAGTGAAAGTTGTATAAGTTTAGGAGCCGAAAATGGACTAAAATGACCAAATGGCCTAAATGAGTATTTGAGTTTTGAGTGTGCTAAACCACTAAAACAGTCTTAGGAAGCTTAGTGACTTATGTTAGACATGTTATGCTTTAAACCTTGTATATGGGATGAAAGTGTGTAAATTAGTGGCTGCGGCAGAAAATGGACTAACAATGCCAAAAATGGCACCCTAAAATGAGGTACTCTTTGAGTTTTTGCAATGCTATAAACCACTTAAAGCAAGTCTTAGGAGCTTAAGTGACTTATGTGTAGACATGTTTAATTGCTTTAACCTTGAATGAGTATGAAAGTGTATAAGTGTAGACACCTGAAACATGTGTCTCCCCAATGGAGTAATCCGTGAGAAATTTATACCGCGTCTCGCGTTGTTTTCGACTTCGAAAAGATGCTTTAAACTCACGAAAGTTAGAAATACGTGAGGTCGTACTCGGGAATTTATTGAGCAAAGGTCCACAACAGGCAAAACTGTTTTCTTTCGGTTTCTCAGATATAACTCAAAGCGTTTTCAAAGGTTTTCACACGAGTTACACTGGCGATTCCGTGCTTTCGTTCTTCAATGTGCCGTCACACTTTCTGAATACAGACCAATATTTTCAAATGATTTTTTCTGATTTTTTCTATGATTTTCTATGAATTTTTGCCAACTTGTTTAAATACGCAGAATACGCAGAAAATACTGAATAATTAGAAATACTCCGGAAATACGTGGGAACCTTCAAATAAGAACATTCTAGCAATCCTTGCTTGGAGAGCAAAGGGGTGTCTAGGTGCGTCGAATCAAGGGAAATCCGAATAAATCGGAGGGAAATCAAAATATATCGAGGTTTTTGGAAATTTATACTCAACCATTGAGCGTTATATACGCCTGAATGGAGCGTAATATACGCTCATCAGGAGCGTATATACGCTCCATTATGAGCGATATACTCTCAACCTAGCATACAGTTTTGCCAATCTTGGAAGTGAGAGAAGAAGCGTATATAGCTGGAGAGCGTATATCGCTCCTCACCTGCGTAATCGCGTGTGCGCGCGCGTATATACGCAAGGTTGCTTGCCTCGTTTTTTGCCTCGTGCCTATAAATACTTCTCTGCCTGCTCAGTCCCTTGAGGACGACTTCACACGATCACAGACTTCATACCCGCACATTTCACGAGTGTATTCAATACACTTTCCACTGACACAAGTACAAGGACACATTTTCTTTAATTTTAACCCCCCAAACTTCTTTCCCCCAAACACTCAAAACACATTTCGTATTCATTCAAAGCATCGATTCCGTTCGATCATCAGCGCATAAGGTATAAATCTGAGATTACTCACCAACCTTTCTTGCACTCTTTTTCAATTCTTTGTCTCTTTTAATTTGCGATTAACCCACTATTTGAGTTTTTTAATTCAATTTAAAGCAAGTTTGTAGAAACTCACTTGTTAATGGCTTTCAGAATATGTAGGTTCTTTTCTTATTATTTTCATTTTGTCCTGTTTTTTCCATTTATTTTTACATATTGTTATGTCAATACTAACCGCGTTTGTTCTGTCTCAACTAGCAATTCAATCGAAGGCACTCCTTTGAGTTTTTATTTCTTAACAATTATTGTTTTAGCAGTGAAAGGTGAGTGGAAGGACGACACATACATATTATTATGCTACTAACCTGCTGTCTTTTCATGTTCGTTTTATAATATATCTACGTCACACCTTGTATATGATTGCTTACGTAAACGGAATTTTGTTTTGTCACATTAAAGTGCATATCTTGGACGACCGGGTTCTAAGCACCTTATTCATTGACTAACAATCAAGTGATCGCCTTATCCATTGTAGAATTCTTGGTTTGTTCTATAATAGCAAACCCTAGTAATCAATGCACTCTCAAAGTCAAATCATAGGCTTTTGTTCAATTGTTATGATTTATGGAACTGCAATGAGACGAGTAGAGGCCGCTACATGCGGGCGAATTGGGATCTCGATTCGTACCATGTCCCCGAACCCACGACTTGGTTACTTGACTGGACGTGGGGCCATTAATTGCACCAATGTTTCGAGCGTCCGTGAATAACCTATATAGGCCGGTGTGGCATCCACTCAATTCGACGACACACCACCAACGCATTCACATGCGATTCATGGCTCAAACTCCATGACACTGAAGCTGAGGTCACGCCCCTTGCCTAAGGCGGGGCGCAGCCCTACATTTTGGCGACTTCACTGGGAAAATCACCATTTGGTGAGTGGACAGACTTGAAAGTCTCGTAGTTCCATATCATAATCAATTGAATTTTGCTTGTGACCCTTCGAATAGGGTCATGTCCTAGTCACCTTGGTCTCAATATGGGCCTGTTCTTGCTCGAGATCACCTTAAGGGGATTTTATCTGGTTGCATGTGGTTAATTGATCACGTGGCTAAGGTAAGTCCTATCCCGCCCATGCCGCGTATGCACGTGTTACGAATGCGTGTATATAAGGGTATCTCGGCCATACATCACCAATCTTGTGGTGTGAAATTGGACCCAGCTCTACTTTAGCATGGTACACTGTCAGACTTAACCAAGCCGACTTATAGTTCACTTAGATCCGACCTAAGTGAATAATTTGGTTTGGTTTCAGTCAATGTAGCCTTTGTTAAACTTGTGACTCTTGTTCGTCAAATTCTTAGCCACCAACTAAGCCAGTCCCTTAATCTATGGTTTTGGTTCAAGAGCATGAAGTTTGTTGATCATGGCCCATTCCAAATCCAATTCAATTCAAACTCCATTCGACCTAGAGTCTGATATAGGTTCGATTCCAATCCAAGAGTCTTAAATCTGACTTAGATTCGACCTTTTGGGCCTTAAATTCTGAATTAGGTTCCAATTCAATTCCAATTCAAAAACCTTAAGTCTGAATTAGTTCAATTCCATTTCAACCCAAGAGCCTTGAATCTGAATTAGGTTCACTAACTTCATCTAAGAACCTTAAAACTGAACTAGGTTCAATCATTGACTCAACCTAGGCCCATTCAATTTCAAATGGCTCGTAGGTCTAAGAGGTCCTTAATTCCTAAATAGGCCCTCTTAGGTCTGAATCTTTCTCGAGTCTAGCCCTTAAAATCAGATTAGGTCTAGCCCATTCAAGTCTCTTTCGAGTACAGTTCCTAAGTCCAGAACCTAAGACTGAGTTAGGTTGTTCTTAAGAGTTTTCAAGTAGACCAATCTTTTGGGTTCTAAGTGTAATGTTCTTGATTTCAGCAAGATCAGCAAAGACTCGCACTGTCTCTGGGCCCAAGAGGCAAGAAGTAGTCAAACACATCCTACCTCCACAAAGGCCCATGTCTCTTGACCCTCCATCATCCACAAAAAAGGCCTAATCCTATACCTCCTTGGCCCAACTGGAAAACACAATCGAACACCACTACCATCAAAGCCTCATGAGTCACCCCAAGGCGCGGATCAATGATCCGTGCGGCCTTCTCTAGATTGAGTCACAGAGTCCCAGCCTGCTATATGACCTTTCAATTCCTGTCCCTTGAGTCTATGTAGTCTCTTCTATACAATAAGCCATGTATGTTTTTTCTTCAATAAAATGATTCATTTGTTTTTGGCAATATTATTTCTAATTCTATGCAAGTCTCAACACTCATGCCACAATTGGTTAATCTAATGCTAATTTCAATTTGAACATGCCCAGAGAGCCTTCTTTCACAGCCACCACAAAATACTCCTCCCTTCCATTCCCTTTTCACATCAAATCAAAAACCCTTGCAACTTTGAGCCACAAACACTATCAATTAGCCTATCTTTCTTTCATCACCCACATCTACCTAACCCTTTGGACCAAACGTGCGTAGAAAACACGTGCACAAAGAAGAAAAGAAAAAGGAGAAGAATAAATGGGCAAAGCAAAAAAATCAAAGTTCAATGCCAGTATCAAAATGCCAAATCAATATTCCATACAAATCCAAAGTTCAAAGCCCAATTCAAAAAAAAGCAAAAGTCCGAAAAGCACACGCGCACCGTGTCACTTCTTGTCATCAAGCCTTTTTTCAACCCTCAAACCACAGCCCACATTACAACCACCAACCCTCTCCACACGAGGCATTGCCAAATCATCAATCAGAACTACGTTGTCTGATTCCCAAAAGGATACGTGAAGCCTCTTCTCGAGGTCTCGACCGATCAGCATTAACATTAAATCATTTGAGGCCTTTTGAGTGCTTTGACTTCTAAGAATTTGATAATTTTTGCCAGTTAGAACCGACATAGACTCATGTTTGAACCTACATCATTTGGCCAACCTCGTATCTAGCCAACTTTTGACCCTAGTCACAAATTGACCCTTTTTATTTCTCGAACCAAGCCTATTCTTTGGTCACCTTCAAGACTCATTGACTCAATCCCAAAAGTAAAGCCACCTGACCTCTTGGGTCAGTAACATCTTGTTGGGGAACTCATCCATACAATCATCCACTTTCCCTATGTTGACTCTAAGCCGTTAACACGTGACTCAAAGTCTCGCTGGGGGCTCGTTATCATATGGCTCCTTAATTTCAGTGTGGGGACTTCTGTCTCCTAAGCCCTATTACGTGTATCAAGTCATTTGGCTACAAGTGGAAATCCTGAAAAGTCACTTTTGGAACCCTGTCTCTTTCCAATCAAAGTCACTGTCTCGCCAATGTTAAAGTCCAGTCTCGTCCAATGTCACCTTTCTCTAAGTCACTCTTCAAAGACACTCTTCAATTGGCACTTGGTACTAGGATTAGACTTATAGTTCGTCCTTTCACGTCTAGAACCAGACCTAGACTAGACTCTTTCAAATTCAAAGGTTCATTCAAATCATGTCTAGAACAGACCTAGACAATCACTTTCCAAATCATGTCTAGAATCAGACCTAGACAAGACTCTTTCAAATCATGTCTAGAATCAGACCTAGACAAGTCACTTTTCAAATCATGTCTAGAATCAAGACTAGACAAGGACTCTTTCAAATCATGTCTAGAATCAACCTAGACAAGTCACTTTCAAATCATGTTCTAGAATCAGACTAGACAGACACTTTTCAAATCATGTCTAGAACCAGACTAGACAAGACTCCTTCAAAGGCGTCATTTCAAATCATGTCTAGAATCAGACCTAGACAAGACTCCTTCAATGACTCTCTCAAGAATCGTTCTTGAACCAGACCTAGACAACCACTTTCAATGACTCTCTCAAACCATGTCTAAAACCAGACATAGACAAGACCCTTTCAAATTCAATGACTCTCTCAGAATCATGTCTAGAATCAGACCCAGACAAAGACTTTTCAAATTCAAAAGACTCTCTCCATCACGTCTTGAACCAGACCTAGACAAGCCACTTTCAAAGACTCTCTCAAAACCATGTCTAAAACCAGACTAGACAAGCCCTCCCAAATTCAAGACTCTTCAAAATAACGACTCTTGCCACCTTTCCTAATCTCAAGTCACAAGTTACAAGTCAACATTGCATGCAAATTTCGCTAGACATAAAAAACAGACCCTATGTCGTCACCAAGGTAGTCCTTATCCTGAATTAGGCTATCGTTTTCAAGTCAGATGCTCATTTCTTCGGAAGCATGGACGCACCTGCGTTTCTCCCAGTCAGCCAAACGGGAAATGACCGCTCAAGGACTCAGCACATACAAGCACATCGAACCGCATTGGGGACACGGCTACAGGTAAACTAACCTTTGTTTTGCATACGCGGGTCCGGCGAAAGAGGTAACTCAGGGTCGCAGAACGTCTTGAGTTGCTCTCCGTCCCGAATCGATACTTTGACTTTCGTCTTACGAAACTATCGTCTCTTCAGACTCAGTCAAAGTGGGGGTTCTGTAGAACACCTGAACATGTGTCTCCCCAAATGAGTAATCCGTGATGAAATATACCGCGTCTCGCGTTTGTTTCGACTCGGAAAAAATGCTTTAAACTCACGAAGTTAGAATACGTTGAGGTCGTACTCGAATTATTGAGCAAAGGTCACATACAAGGCAAACATGTTTTCTTTCGGTTTTCTCGATAAACTCAAAGGTTTCAAAGGTTTTCAAACGAGTTACACTGGCGATTCTCGTGCTTTTCGTTTTCTATCATGTGCGTCACATTTTTCTGAATCCGCCAATAGTTTTCAAATTATTTTTCTGATTTTTCTATAGATTTTCTATGAATTTTGCAATGTTTAAACGCAGAATACGCAGAATATACATGAATAATTAGAAAATACTCCGGAAATACGTGGAACCTTCTAAACATTCATAGAAAATCCTTGCTGGAGAGCAAGGGTGTCTTAGGTGCGTCGAATCAAGGGAAATCACGAATTAAAATCGGAGGAAATCAATATATCGAGGTTTTTGGAAATATATATACTCAACCATTGAGCGTATATACGCTGAAATGGCGCGTATATACGCTCATCAGAGCGTATATACGCTCATGGAGCGTATAATACGCTCAACCTTGCCATACGTCTTTTGCCAAATTTCTTTGGGAATTGAGAAGCGTATATACGCTGGGCATGAGCGTATTACGACTCCTACACCTGATGTATATACGCTCATCTCCAGCGTATATACGCAGGGTTGCTTGCCTCGTTTTTTGCCTCTGCCTATAAATCTTCTTGCCTTGCTCAGTCCCGAGGACGACTTCACCGATTTCACAGCTTCACTACACGCACTATTCACGACTTTCAATACACTTCACACTGAACAAGTCACAAGACACATCTATACACTCTCAAAACACTCAAAACACACTTCGTTTTCAATTCAAAGGCATCGATTCCGTTCGAATCAACAGCGAAATAAGGTATAAATCTGAGAGTTACTCACCAAAAACCTTTCTTTCACTCTTTTTTCAATTCCTTTTGCTCTTTTAATTTGAATTAACCACTATTTTGAGTTTTAATTCAATTAAAGCAATGTAGAAACTCACTTGTTAATGGTTTCATGTAAATATGTAGGTTTTTCTTATTATTTTCATTGTTCCATGGTTTTTTCCATTTATTATTATACATATTGTTATTGTCAATACTAACGCGTTTGGTTTGTCTATAACTAGCAATTTCAATCGAAAGGCGACTCCTTTGAGTTTTTTATTCTAACAATTTGATTGTTTGCAGTGAAAAGGTGAGGAGGACACACACATAATTTATTATGCCTTACTAACCTTTTGTTTTTCATGTCTCGTTTTATATATAATATTCAATCACCTTGTATATATTGCTTAAACAAGACCGGAATTTAATCGTTTGTCACATTAAAGTCAGATAATCATGGCACGACCCGTTTTTCTAGCACCTTATTAACATTGACTAACAATCAAGTGATCGCCGTTATCCATTGTAGAAGTCTTGGTTTGTTATAATAGCAACCCACCTAGTAATCAATGCACTCTCAAAGTCAACATCAATAGGCTTCTTTTGAATTCAATTGTTATGATTTATGGAACTGCAATGAGACCGAGTAGAGGCCTACATGCGGGCGAATTGGGTACAGATCTGATTCGTACCATGTCCGAACCCACGACTGTTACTTGATTGGACGTGGGGCCATTAATTTGGCACCAATGTTTCGGACGTCCGTGAATAACCTATATAGGCACTGGTGGCGATCCCCTCAATTCGAGAACACCTCCCAACGCATTCACATGCGGATTCCATGGCTCAACTCCATGACACTGAGCTGAGTCAACGCCCCTTGCCTAAGGCGGGGCGCAGCCCTACAATAAGTTAGGAGCGAAAATGGACTAAAATGACAAAAATGGCCTAAAATGAGCTATTTTGAGTTTTGAGTGTCTAAAACCACTAAAACAGTCTTAGGAAGCTTAAGATGACTTTTGTTAGACATGTATTATGCTTTAAAAACCTTGTAATGGTTGAAAGTGTGTTAACTTAGGCGCAGAAATGACCGAAAATGGCCGAAAAATGGCCTAAAATGAGGTATTTGAGTTTTGAGTGTCTAAACACTAAAACAAGTCTTAGGAAGCTTAAGTGACTTATGTTACATGTTTATGCTTTAAACCTTGTAATGGGTTGAAAGTGTATAAGTTTACGGAGCGAAAATGGACTAAAAATGACCAAAATGGCCTAAAATGATAGATTTGTGAGTTTTGAGTGTCTAAACCACTAAACAAGTCTTAGGAAGCTTAAGTGACTATGTTAGACATGTTTATGCTTTAAAACTTGTAATGGTTGAAGTGTGTAACTTAGCGCGAAAATGACCGAAAATGGCCGAAAATGGCCTAAATGAGAGTATTTGATTTTGAGTGTCTAAACCACTAAAACAAGTCTTAGGAAGCTTAAGTGACTTATGTTAGACCATGTTTATTGCTTTAAAACCTTGTAATGGGTGAAAGTTTGTAACTTAGGCGCGAAAATGACCTAAATCACCAAAAATTGCGTAAAATGAGCTATGTTTGTTCCTATTGTTTATTCCTTATGCTTATGCTAAATTATTTATTGTAGGAAACATATGAGAAAAAATCTTGCTGAAAGTCAGTCCAAGGATCCACAAGTTAACCCTAACAAGGTTTTCTTCGAGACTGTCGGTGGAGGAAGAAGGGAAAGTGCCTGGTTTGGTACCAGTGCCGATCTTTACTACGAGGTCGAGTAGGGGTCAGGTACTTCTTTCTCCACTTGGAGTCCCTTCTGTTATTCTCAGCTTTCTCAACGACTGGAGGAGTCCGAGCGAGCCAGGACAAAGTTAGAGGAGGGAGCGTCTGAAGGTGAGCAGGAGCGCGTGCCTTGGAGCGAGAGCGTTCGGAGACTTTACACGCTCGAGATGAGATATTCGCAGTAGTTGCAGGCCACATTGGACCGCTACAGACCAGATCTTCAGGCCAGCAGTGCAGTGGCACTCCTTTCCCTCGTAGAGACGACGACCCTCATGACCCTCCGGATCCTGTGCCACATAGACTGTAGTGTTGTGTTAGGAGTTAGCTGTGTATGTAAGCATCTATGAAAACATTTTGCGTTTTGATGTGTTAGAACAAACGACTAAACACATTTTGTAGCCACAATTGTTTTTGATGAAATGCTACATACAGGTTAATGGATCATTGCACTCGGAGTATTGAAAACGTAGTGTTTAAATTATTTCGTAATTGCATCATTTTACAAGGAATTAAAGGAATTAAATAATAAAAAAAAATTAAAAAAAAAATAGGATTACCGACGCCCTGGACGGTCGGTAAAGGTCAAACACCAGAGCAGTTTGACCTTTGCCGACCGTCCAGGCGGTCGGTAATGTCAAACTACTCTGGTGTTTGAATTTATTACTCGACCGCCTCGACGTCGGTGTAAAGGTCAAACTGCTCTCTGGTGTTTGACCTTTACCGCCGTGCCAGGCGGTCGGTAATCTCTATTTTCAATTTTTTTTTGTCTTTGACTTGCCAATGGCGGGAACAGACTTACGACCGTTGAACGGTCGGTGTTGACACGATTACGGACCGTGCAAGCGGTCGGTAATTACCGTCTAGTTGGAACGGACGGAGATTTCCGTCCGTTATTGACGGACGCAATTCAACGTCTGCTAGCCTTACCGGTCGGTAGATCGGTCGTAATATTACCGACCGTTCAACGGTCGTAAAACTTAATTACCGACCAATATATTGCCGACCGGTCCTTACCGACGTTGACGGTCGGTAAATCTTTTTCGCCGTCTCCGGCGTTTCTTCACCGACCGTTTTGTTGTTTTGGTCCTATCCTTGGTTTTTTTGTTTGATGATAGATTAGATTAGATGATAGATAGATGATAGATAGATAGATAGATAGATAATAGATAGATAGATAGATAGATATAGATGATAGATAGATAGATAGATAGATAGATGATAGATAGATAGATAGATAGATAGATAGATAGAAGATAGATAATGATAGATAGATGTAGATAGATAGTATAGATAGATAGATAGATAGATAGATAGATAGATAGATAGATAGATAGATAGATAGATAGATAGTAGATAGATAGATAGATAATAGATAGATAGATAGATAGATAGATAGATAGATAGATATAGATAGATAGATAGATAGATAGATAGATAGATAGATAATAGATAGAATAGATAGATAGATAGATAGATTAGATAGATAGATAGATAGATAGATAGATAGATAATAGATAGAATTAGATAGAAATAATAGATAGATAGTAGATAGATATATAGATAGATAATGATAGTAGAGAGATAGATAGATAATAGATAGATAGATAGATAGATAGATAGTAGATAGATAGATAGATAGATAGTAGATCGATAGATAGATATAGACCTGGCGATCGGACTCGATTACGGGATCGATTCAGGATCGTCGCATATCTGATCGGACTTTTTTTTGGACTTGTGTTAGGATCGCGGATTTGATTTCGGATACACCGGACATGCCATCGATCGGACAACCATTGACAATCAATTTGTTACTTTTCGAGACCGTATCGGGGACGTTGATCGAGCCGGCGTCGGATATTTTCCGGATTCAGGTGGAAGTAAAATCTTACATTTTTTATATTTATAGGCATATTTAATAACTCTATTCAAGATCGATTATCGTGATCTGTTCATCTCGTACTGTACGAATGAGTATCGACCAAGTTTTGTCGAATCGGATCGGACCAACATATCGGATCATCCATTTTCGGATCGGATCGACCGCGGATCGGGCGGAATCGGATCGATATTCGGTTCGGATCAATTTTTGCCAGGTCTAGATAGATAGATAGATATATAATACATGTTTTGATTTTATCAATTTTTCATTTTAGTAAACTTTTTAGGGCAATGCTTATTTTTTTTAGGTGTTTTCACCCACTAATAGCGGTAGAAGTAACTGACTTTTAGCGGTGAAAGTAGTGGATAGTTAAGTAGCGGCAGAAGTAGCTGATAGCGGATGAAACTAAATTTATCCATGTGAGTGTTCGGTAGTAGTAGCGGRTGTATTTATATTAAAATAAAATTAATTACCAAGTAGTGTTTATTCTAACTTAAAGTCTTAAACGCTYAAAGCTAAAACGTTACTCCTACTAGCGTTTGAAAAAAGTAGTGTTTAAAGCTAACCGCTACTCAAAACGCTATCTTACKGAACAGAAATAAAATTAACCAAATAACTTTTTAATCTAATCAGAATCCTAAACACTACTTAAAAACGCTACCCCGAATTTCTTTTGAACCATCACTAGGCCTGTTCAAAGCGGATTAGCTGATCCGAAATTTCGGATCGGCAAAACCCCGATCTGAATCTTTCGGATATCCGATTTTTTCGGATCAGATATCTGAATATCCGTTGATCCATTTTTTTTTGGAGTTTTTTGAATTTATAAAAAGAAAAGTACCAAATATATTATCATAAGTGAATATTTTTACTTCATTAGAAATTAGAACGGATCTACTTGTTTAGAAATTAGTCCAATTATGCTCATAAAAATCAAAGAAAAGGTATTCTATTCAACTATGTAATTGGCCAATTGAAATATTGAATACAATTTCAATGTCTTTTGAAAGTTATTACCAACTTACAACTTACAAGACCATTTCCTGAGTGTGCTGCTGCACTATTTATAAGGTTTTTTTCTCGTTGTTCCTTTTTCATTTTGAGTTTCACACAGCTAATCTCGTTATGATTCTAGATTCTCAACTCTCATTATTCATTACATTCCATCAAATTCCTTCATAAATTTGAAAYAAGAAGAAGAAAGAATTCAGCGACTCCAACAAGTTATGAAATGTGATGGCCAATGGGGCTGCGTCTGAAGTCTAAACGACGGCGAGGCGATGAGTTCTGCAGCGCGACGCGACACGACGATGAAGTGGTGAGAGGCTGAGAGCAACGCGGGTCGTGGCTTATTGACAGTCGACTACTCTCTTATACACATCTAGAGGCGAATAAGAGACAGGCGCGACGCGACACGACGATGAAGTGGTGAGAGGCTGAGAGCAACGCGGGTCGTGGCTTATTGACAGTCGACTACAGAGTTAGGGTTTGGTGAATTTGTGAGTGTTTGAGTGAATTACTGAATTGAGTGGCTTTTTTAATTTTTTGGTTTTTATWTTTTGTTTTAAATTTAACTAAGGTTAATATTTTAACTAAGGGAGGGTATGACTTAGAAAAGATATTGAGCTCATAGGTATATCTTGGAACTTCTGAAAAATATGGGTAGTCCTTAGAAAATGTCAAATCACAAGGATATACCTTAAAAAAACCCAAAAAAACACTACGCCAAACACATCATTTTTTAACGTGGGGAAAGCGCTAAAGCTAACCCTTTGCTTAATTGCTTGAGTGACGTTAAAAATTAAAAATACGGAGTAATAAAGAAAGAACGTTGGTATAAAGGAGGTGGTTATAGAAAAACTTGTTGGGATAAGGGTTACTCTACGCACTACGCCGGTGTTGTGATTTTCAGGCTGAGCGCCGCGAGCGAGCGAACGAGAGATAAGGAGAGTGAAATTCGTGAGATTATTTCTACGTTAGGGTTTTCCTGAATCCCTAATTCATTAAGGTAATCCATTTGAGAGCTTTCAACTAATTGTTTTTTCCATTCATTTCGATTGTTTCTTTTCTCGTTTTGTAAAAACTCTCATTCTTAATCTGATCTTTCAATCGGTGTTTTATTGATTTAATTAAATTGAGTTTTTTTTATCAAAATTGTTTTTGTGAGAAAATTTCAATTAATTTGGGGGTTGAACAAATTAATGATGATGATGATGACGACGACGACGATGATGTTGATGTTTGTGTGTGAGAAAGAGGTGTGCTTATTATGTGCAGGCTGCGAGTGTGAGAGGAGAGGAAGAGAAAGAGGAAAACGAGAGAGAGTGGTGAGTCTTCGAGAGATTTCGAGAACGTGAAACAACAAAGTGAGAGAAAGGAAGATASTAATTTCCATTGTTTGAGGTTCCTTCTTCGCTCGTTTCTCCTTTTTTCGAGTTTCTTTTAGGGTTTCGTCGATTGTCGCGGGTTTCGCTTCTTCCTTGTCTTCATGGATAGGAAGCTTGTGGTAAGTTTTGTCAATTAACTTGATCAATCAATTATCGATGCCAATTTAATCTGTTTGATTTGTGATTGCCTTTTTATTTATCGAAATGTGGGTACTTCTGATAGGTTCTTGGCATCCCTTGGGACGTTGACACCAATGGGTTGAAGGAGTACATGATTAAATTTGGTGAATTGGAGGACTGTATTGTTATGAAGGTATCAATTGTTTTATCGTTTGTTTAATTGTTGTCTGCTGTATTGCCCTTGTGTTCTATCATAATATGAAACTACAGCTCTCATTGTGTCGTCTCGCTGAAAGTGATCAAGTGATATTGATTTTTAAACTGTAGAATTTCTTACCTTTCCCTATTATTATGTGTGAGCACTTGGGGACGTGCCTCTGTTCTGGGTTGGTCCGATGGTGCAAAGTGRAGGGACATTTATGTCTATTTTTTGTTGAAAATGGTTGACCTTTATGTGTTGGTCGCTAAATGCCGGTGAAGCACGATAAGTTTCTGTGACATGTATATTTAATAGTTGTTCTGAGTTGAAGGCAGTATCTTTGTTCCTCCTTAAAGTTTATATTCAAGGCCTTTGTTTGCATCACGATTGTTGGCCTAGCAGTTGGAGGACTGAGATTCTTAGGAGGGTATGACTGGTCATGGTCAATAGCTCTAATTACTGTGGGTGGCTAGAGACAAATTGGGGGTGGATGTAGATAGGATAATCTAGTGGCAGTGTGAGGAGATGGTATGGTATTGGGCGCCCCCTCTAAAATGGGGATAATAGTTACCCTCTCCCTTTTGGATGTCTATTACGGTATTACCCTCATAAAGGGGGTAATAGTTTCTTTTTTCTTTACTTCATTTTATGCACATCATCACCAAAATCTCTTGTCACCTCTACCTTCATTAATGCTATTTTTTCTTTACTTTTCTTCTATTACTCCTTTTACGCATTATACAACCAATCCAAGCTTGCCCATAAACTTTATCTAGGGTTATTTTATAGTTTTCTCTTATGCTTTTGTGTATGTATATTGTCTCTTGTTTTGCCCTTTTGCTTTACCTTTGAATACTTGATGTTGTAATAGTGAGAAATTGCAACACAACCCAAGTCTAGTAATTGTTTTTACATCGTTACTTTTGTGGCGTTTTTGTGCAAGATACTGAATGTATTCCTTCCTCATTCATCTTTTGTCTTAGGAGCGTAATACTGGCAGATCACGTGGTTTTGGCTATGTGACTTTTGTTTCTGCTGATGATGCTAAGGTACATTAAATTCATACTCTTGTAGAATGCTTATTTGTTTAAGGTCATGTCCTCCCTATCTTATCATAGTAATTTTGGTACGAATGAGTTAAAAACTTAAGTATAGTCATTAAACTACTGAAGTTTTCATTAGGAATCTGTATATCAAGGATAAGTTTTCTACAAAAAAAAGTCCCACTTGAGCTATAATATGAATTATTAGTTCAGTTCAAGGATCAATTTTTGCCTCTTTCAATATTCATAATATGGTCTATTTTTATCATCTTTTGGCCCTCTGATATGGTTATCTTCTTCCTTGTTTCCAGAAAACATTATCAACTGAGCATCAACTTGGAAACAGAGTGCTAGAAGTAAAAGTGGCGACACCAAAGGTTTCTTTCATTGCCCACAGTTTCTTTTTTTAAAAATTAAATTTTCTMAAATGGTCATCCTTTCTGTTATTGATATTTAATGAATTTATGTGATTTTACTTTAACTGAACATGTACATTTCGTTCTTTTTTCTTGGTTGGCAGGAAGAGATGATGAGATCATCCTCAAAAAAGATCACTCGGATATTTGTGGCTAGAATAGCTCCTTCTGTCTCTGAATCTAATTTCCGGAGGTGAATTTTGTGGTTGTTTCAACCTAAATTGGGGGTTAATCACCAACAATTTATGTCGCTGCATTTTGTCTAATATATTGTATTTTCCTTTTGTTTACTGACTCTTGCACTTTTTAGCCATTTCGAGAAATACGGAGAGATCACTGATCTTTACATGCCTAAAGTAAGCTTGCAAAAACCCTTTCAAAATTTTCTTATGCTCTTAAATTTGAATATGAGGCTGAGCTTAACATGTGTTTGAATGCGCGGCTCTAGGATCCCACCACAAAAGGTCATCGTGGAATTGGCTTTATTACCTTTGCTAGTTCAGGTAAACGTGGTCTGTTGTCAAATGCTTCTATGATATTTTTGAAGTTGCTATTGGGTCTATATGGCATATATAAGCGTTATTATCTAAAGTGGTTGGGTGTGGCATAAGAACATGACGCTGATTTCAAAGTTGTAAGGTTTGTGCATAAAAGGGATGTAGATAAGGAGGACAGGCATCTAAAAGTGGTTAAGAGTCTTTTTTGATTGGAGGAAAAGGAACCTTTTGAGATTTTCTTGTGGATTATTTGTTGAGGAGCCCTGCTAATTAACTTCTGGATTGTTTGGATTATTAATTGAGAATAACTTATATTGAGAAGGTTACAGCCCTCTATGGGTTGAAAAATTTATTGAATCATCTGTAGCCCCTGTAGGGACAGAGAAAATTAGACATTGGGAATAAACTTGCCCTTTTGGATTCTCTCTTACTCTGCATTGGGGGGATTTTTGGATGTGTTTGTGTGTAGCTGTTTACAATCTTTTTATAATTGTGTGCAATTTTATCATTGGATGAGTATTGAAGGTCCACTCTTGATGGGTATGGGGAAATTTTGCCCTTTTGGATTCTCTTACTCTGCTGTTGGGGTATGTTTCTTGCTTTTAGGGATTTGCATTTGCTACACACTAACAGTTCAGGGGGATCTCAGTAATGTTTTGTCCACTATCATTTGAGCTGAAGCAGCCCATCTAGCACACAGATAAAGGATTCTGAAGACCTGATTTTGAATGACATTTATTTATTTTGTTTTCGGTGGAGGTGGTGAATTAGTCTTGATGCTTGACCTGTGTCTCGGACTCTCGGTTAGGAAAGTTATTGCAATTGTATGCATGACAATGTTTCTTGCTTTTAGGAATGCTTCAGAGTGCATACTTCACAACTTGTCATTTTCTCCCGGTCATGTTTCATGCACTGTCTTTTCACCTTAAACAATTTATCTCACACTTGGATATAAGCACCTGAATTAGCAAACATCGGGGGGTGGTTTGGGGAGTGTACTTGTTGCTTTGCATGTATGCGCTGTGAAAATCTAAAACAGTGGTCTAAAATTGTCGTTTTCAGTATATCTGGTTCTGTGGAATAATTATTTTATGTTTATCTTGGACAAATATTGATATTTTGACTTTTGGATTTTGATAATGCTTGATGCAGACTCTGTAGACAGCCTGATGAATGATACTCATGAGTTGGGAGGATCAACAGTAGTAGTTGATCGAGCAACACCCAAGGTAATTTAGGTCTCTTCTTTTTCTTCACATCTAATGTGATCCCTATTCTTTTGACATTTGGATCGTGAGCTTTTTTACGTATCTGTTGTGACACTCATGGGTCATGACTCATGAGAGGGGATATAGTGGATGGTCATAGAACAGGAAAGAGAAATGGAGGAGGGGATGGCTGATGGCTGATGGCATTTCGGCGATTGGATTGTGGAATGATTCACTGTTTTGTTCCTTTTTTTCCCTGGTGGAGCAGATTTTGTATTAGAATCATTGTTGACTTGATAATGTTTAACTTTTCAGGAAGATGATTTCCGGCCATTTAGCAGAGTTCCCCATGGTGGCCATGGTGGACATGGAGGACACGGCGGACATGGCGGACACGGTGGCGGCCATGGTGGGTATGGTGCATACAATGCTTATATTAGTGCTGCTACAAGATATGCAGCATTGGGTACTCCTACCTTGTATGATAGTCCAGGTTCCCTCTATGGAAGTAAGGCTCTCTTGTACCTTTTGCAGTCTTCTTTGCTTGTTTCTGAATGATCGAGTAGACATCAGTTATGACTTTCTTATGATAAACATTAGGGGAGCCAATTAGAGGAATTGGAGGAATTGGCAGAAAGATATTTGTTGGAAGGCTGCCCCAAGAGGCAACGGTGGATGATCTTCGCCAGTATTTTGGTAGATTTGGTCGCATATTGGATGTTTATATTCCGAAGGTAAATTTTAATTTTAATCACTAAGGTGCTTGTCGCCTCACACAATTTATTACTGGACCTGAAAGAGCGTGTTGTTGAAATAAATTATACGTGTGGCTGTAAATATTGAGTATCCAGGTGTATAAGAAGTATGGTGTTTTTTAAATCTTTTACCAATGTATGATCATTCAAGTTTTATAAAACAGATATGTAACAAAATAATGTCGTATGCATGCCTTTTAATTCTTCTTTTCTATTGCTGTTATTTATTTATTTATTTTTTATAAAATTTATTTTACATTTACGTGTTGGTTCATGTTTAGCTAATGTACGTGACTCCTTGTATAGGATCCAAAGAGATCAGGGCATCGCGGTTTTGGCTTTGTCACTTTTTCTGAAGATGGCGTTGCTGATCGGGTGGCCAGGCGTTCTCATGAAATTTTAGGGCAGCAGGTAAGAGAGGGCCACTTCTTTAAATAATTTGTAATAACTACGATGACGTATTAATAACATGCAGCTACTGGATTACTTTTCATTGACCTTACCAATAGGAAAAATGTTGCTTTCATGTAAAGTTGTAATTTGTGAACATGTTGAGTTAGGCACAGTTTGTTTTGGAGGAAAATTGTTTTCAATCACATTTCCATTTTCCTTTGTTTTCCTTTTGTTTTTTTTTCCTGTCAAAAAAAAAAGAGGACAAACATTTTCCCGGAGGTAGAAAAATTGCTCTTTGGAAAAGGTAAATTATTTTCTGTAGAAAACACAAGGAATGCCACATTCTCCGTTTTTTACTCGCTTTCTCTTCCCATTGCTCCTCTTCTTTTTACTAGCATTTCTCTTTTCTCCCCAGTGTTAATCCATGATCACACAATTAAAGAAAATGTTTTCTCCATGTACATAGATGATGTAAGTTGTAAGCATACTATGTTTTAGTATATATTGTTATAGGTTGATTTTGTGCATTAGTTCATTGCTTAAATGTCCTTGTCTTGGTTCAAGATCAGCAATGTTGAAATTCCTAAGATTTTTCTAATAAAAGTCTTTTTTTTACAGTCTACGACTCTATGTCCTCTTGCATTACCTCTTAAGTTGTCTCAAGACGCACCACTTGATTAAGAATTTGTTCAAAATCTGTGGCCTTTTCATTTTGAGATGAGATTCATTTCGATGACAGTGGTTTTTTCAATTTTTACATACAAAGTACTTTTATGTTTTAAAACCCTTGCAATGCAATTATTTAGATAAACTGTTTTTGTTGGCACCTTGGCGGCTTTGTCAGTCACAGATCATATTGTTGCTTGAACTCAAATTTCATAGCCACCATGTTTGTGTTATTGCAGGTTGCCATAGATTCAGCTACCCCAGTTGATGATGCCGGTCCTAGTGGAGGTCTCTTAATGGACAATCCTGAACCTTATGGCAGTTATGGTCCTGTGCGCAGTGGTTATGGAAGAATGTACTCAAACCTAGATTTTGATGATGTGAGTCTGAGCTATTTGTTTATTAATGAATTTTACCATGCAGAATGTAGCATGATAATACAAGTATAAGCTATTTTGTTCTTTTCTTCCGTTCCCTGAATTATCTTCCTATTCTGAATATTTAATCTTCTATTATTTAATTGCAGTGGGGCGGTAGCAGTGGTGGTTATGGCTTCAGCAGCTCAAGGCCGCCGCCTTCTAGAGCAGACTGGAGGTACCGACCATATTAGAGCTGCATCCCAAGATCTTCATTTAGTAGCTGGTAGATGGAAAGGTTATTTGTTTGGCCTTTTGTCAAGATAGTGGAGTTGGTTTGTGAATTATTACCGACTAAAATGCACGAATTTCCTTACAGATTAATTAGGATGTCTCGTTTTGCTGTTAAGATGTGATAATGATGTTCATTACGCTTCTGAAGTCATTAAGAATTCTTTTATGCTAGTTACGTGTACTTCCAAACTCTTTGGACGCACATATATGAATGGATTATTGATTCTTATGAATGTTATGGAAGTTTTTATTTCGTTAGAGGCAGCGGGCAGGGGTGGACACTGTGACACCTTACTGAGACGGATACAGCGGATCACAGTGAAGTTTACCCCATCATTTGTCAATTGAACACGGTGGAAATTACTGCCAGTGTCCYGGATTATTGCCCTCTATATGTTTGTGAGACATCCCATGGAAATAAAACAATTGAAGAGTTTGACCAATACAAATTTCAATTTTTTGGTGTTTGGTAGAGGTTTGAAAGAGCCTTTTGGTACTATTATCTTCTGTTCCCTTTCAACCAAAAAAAAAAAAAAAACAAAACAAAAACCATGGTGAGTTATAGTTTTTAAAATATTTACTCTCCTTGCCAAAAAATAAATAAAAATATTTATTCTTGAAAACAATTAACTATCACACAATTTTACACAAATAATTAGTATAATCTATTAGTCAAAATAGCTATGAAAATAATATATTCACGTAATTCTCAAATATGGCCATGTATTTATCAAGTTGAAAAAAGTTGTTTTAATAATGTGTGCTTTAGTAAGTAAAGAATAATAAAAGCAATTACAACCTAAAGTGGTGACAACCCACCACAACCTAATGTGCATCATACAACGGACTATACAAGGCAAGAGCCGCCAAAAACAAGGAAAGWAGTAAAGAARCAAAACTWAAACAGACTAGCAACCTGAAGACAACAAAACTAGAACAAACGCCAAATACAGAACAGAAAAACAACATAAAAACCAGCCTTATAATGCTTGCAACCAATCCAGATGACTCCTCTATTTCACTTCCCGTTTGATCTGCTTAACGTACAACAGTTTCCACACTAAGGCTCCGTTCGATAGGTGTAAAATATTTTCAATGTGAAATGATTTTCATGGAAAACAATCTACAATGGAAAACAAWTTTTCATTGTTTGGTTGCACGTAAAAAAAATGATGGAAAATAGAGAAAATAAAGAGGATCCCAATAAACATCTCTTGCTATATTCACAATTGAAAAACAAGTGTGCTTGAGTTTCCAAAGCCGAGCCACATATAGCAGTGTATAGCACAAGAGCCATCAACATTTAGGAGGAGGAGCCTATCATTTGTGTATAAGCTTATGTTTCGGAATTGTTTTTTTTATTCCAAATAAAGTTTGCCCATGTTAAAGGAGTAGTATTCCTCTCTTGATTAACAAAGGGTGATTGTTAAACTTTTCCTATTAATAAAGGTAAGCAATTAGTATATTCTCTTTTAATATTCTTTATAATTAAATATTTATTAAAGAATTTGTTTTGTTAATGTGTGCCCTTGGWCACACATTAGAAAAACCGACTATAAAATATTACACTAGTATATTGTACTCATTTTGTTCCACTAAAACAATAAAATAACATGCAATAATCATCCAAACTAAAATTTCAATCAAGCACAAAAAGTGCGAAGCYTACTTTTTTGTGCCTTATGCACTTCTTGAGCTTTAACGTCTAATCAAAGTGGCCTCGCCTAAAAGTAAATAAGCGCGAACCCACTTTTGCATTATGCCTTAGCACATTAGGCACGCTTTTTAAACACTCACTACCCTTGTTGGTTGATTAAAGTTTGATAGTTCAAAAAAGGGCAAACCCTTTAGTTTCCTCATTCAAACACATTGGAAGGTGGATAAACATGGTGATAGTAAGTTGCGAGTGTGGAATAGAATAAACTTAAAGATGTCAAGCAAAGGCTTAAAAAGCTCAACACTACACACTTCTCCAATACTCAAGAGAGAACACAAAATCATTTAGATGAGATTCAACAACTTCTTCAAAAAAATGCAATTAAGCCGGAAGACATTGGATTTCAGTTCATGAAATCATTCTAAAGCAGAAATCCAGAAAATCAAGGGTGAGTGTGTAGGTCCTGGGTTTAGGGTTACAAGGGAATGCCTGCAACGCCTACAAATGTGGGGGACAAGTTTTTGAATACTCGTATATAACATATTGTGAGAATGCTTGACGTYGAGGATTGTGGAGACACGAAATCGAATAGGGGAAGTCGACACCACACTCTTTTCGGGAGCTGTGGAATCCATATTACGCCTTGCCAAGTCATAATGCAAAGCGAAGGATTTCATTGRCTGGTCGTGCATCCAGGTCATGGTTTCGGAGACGAATGAAGGTAAGGGCAAAGTAGTACACAACACCACCCCGCATCTAGCGGCCTGTACTCGGCCTCAATTGAAAATTCACCATTATAATCTCAAACAACAATATGCATATTTATGTATTATTTTCCTTAAAACACAAAGATTAATCTAAGCGAGTTGAATTAACGCACATAAAGACTAATTGATTGTTGTCGCTTTGAATTAGGTAAAGATTCAAGGTGCCTAAACTTTTTTTCCATGATTATTTTATTAGGTGTGACAACAAGCAATTAATAAGTATATAATTATCAACAACAATAATGGGTGACTGAAAAAGTTATATACAAGAAAGAAGAAGAAAATACATAGATCTCTTACCTTGGATCGCTACCACACACAAGAGAAAACAAATGTTAGAGTTGAAATCAATTGCCTTGCAAATCGCTATTTACGCAAGGAAAACAAAGAAAAAATTGGTAATAATAATAAAAATCYAATTGAAAATATAGAAAATAAAAGATTATTTAGATGTTAATTGATTTTGAATAATTAATCAATCCATATTACATGTTTGAAAGTAATAAAAAGTAAAAATAAAATAATAATGAATTATTCTTAGAAAGGGAGAAGGAGAGATGAATTCTACGAGTTTTGTGGCCTCATAGATTATACCAACAATGAGCGATTGCAACAGCTCTTGAACGATTGCCTTGAATGCCTAGATCTATTAAATTGATTGTATTTGAAAGTTTTTAATTTTAAAAATTGAATTTGAAGTGTTTTCGGAATGTTTTTGAGAGACAATGTAGTCAGAWTTGAATTTCGTTATAACTCCAATTTGAGGAAAAAGAACGTCGTAACCATGTGATTCTGGGAGTTATAGAGCCCAAGTTTGTTGTCTTATTTTGCTTAATTTTCTTGCCTAAATTAATTTGGAAATTGTCAGAATTTGATTTTATTTTATCTTATATTCCGTTTTAATTATTAGGGATGCAACCGGGGTGAGGCGGGACGAGTTTTTCCTTTCTCATCCCCATCCCCGCCATGGGTATAAATTTTATCCTCATTCTCYCCCTACTAAGTTAACATTAAAAATCAATCTCACCCCACCACCCACTTGGGTATTCATCTCCACTAAATCCCCGCCTCATACCCACCTAATCCCCACCCCAAAACCACCTAAAAATATTTTTGCAACAAWTAAAATTTTTATTTACTTGCACAAAAATTTAACCTAAAGAAACAACATTTAAAAGATAGTTAAAAAGTTTTGATTTTTAAAATATTGATAGATTATAAAGGTAATTTTYAATGTTTAAATATAAATTATTTAACTTTATATTAAACAAGAGGGAATGTGGATGGGGATGGGCGGGTATAACCTAGAAATTATCCCCATKCCCATCGCCATGGTAGGTACAATTTTAATCCCCATCCTCATCCCGTCACCCACCAAACCGAGAACCATCCCCTCCCCAATTTGACCCACCCCACTTGCATCCCTATTGYGGATCAAGGAAAGGAGTGTGTGTCCAATTTCGATGAATGGATCCTTCCGAAATCGCTCGTTTCACTCGAGTTTGCTTTTTTCTTTTTGCTTCGGAAATTCATAAGGCACACTTTCTACAAATTGAAAAATTATGTAAAAATATACTCCGTAGAAAAATTCGGCTTAAATAGTAGAGTATTGTGTTACTATTTCGCGAGAATTGTATTGTTAATTTTAAAATTACAAAAATAACTGAGAATTCCAAAAATGTTTGAAATAGCTTTAGTAAATTCTAAAAAATTCTGAAAAATGTATAAAAATAGGAAAAAATCATTTGGAAATTAAATCATATTTTTGTGGGCATTTTGAGCTTAAAAAGAATTCAGGCATTGTAAATTGAGATCTTAGGCATTGTTTGAGGCAATTGTTCTTTTAGAATTGGACCAATTGCATTTTGGTAAAGCGATATCATTGGCATGAGGGGTTTTATGTTGGTATCTATAGGGTGAAATTTGGTGACTCTAACTTCAAGTCTTCAAGTACTTCTATTTAGTTATGCATCAAAGGCAAAACATGAACACATTTGATTTCATCGTTATAGAACATTTTAGGGTTATCACTGAGCCACTAGCACSGAAGAGGTGGAAGATGAGATTATGAGGTTTTATTCAATTTTTTGGGCTCCAACGCTCCTAGTCTCCCAATAGTTGATCCGCAAGAAACATCTTTATCATTGATCAAGACATTGAGGATGCTATCAATGATATTGATCATTCCAATGCACAAGGGATTACATGGGTTCATTGTTAGATTCTTGAAAGTAGCTTGGCCAACCATTAAAGATAATATTTACAAGGTTGTTCATTGTTTTCTAACACCGACACTTTGGTACTCGATGGAACAATATTATAATCACTCTTGTTCCTAAAATCRCTAATCCTCAAATGGTAATTAAGGACTTCAAGCTCATTATTTGTTGTACAATTCTCGATCTACAAGATTATCTCTAAGATCATCCCACATTAATTATCATTAGTGATTGGTGAGGTAATCAATGAGGCTCAAGCTTGTTTCATCACAAGAAAGCACATAGGAGACAATATTCACCCAACTGAATAGAGCTTGGAACTTTCTTAAGATTCTTATAGGGGATTGGTTTCTTGAGACTTTTTTTTTTGGGGGGTTGGGAGGTGTGATGGGATATATTTCCTTTATCATGATCAATGTGCCCTATCATAAGGCATTCAAGGGGCAATAAGGTATGAGAGAAGATGATTCAATGTCTCATTTCCTGTTTGCTATTGAAAATGAGCACTGCTTTAGATGCTTAAAGCTTACCCTAGCTTAAGTTATCATCCAAGATGAGAAACTCTCTCACTTACTTGAAGTTTGCAAATGATCTTCTACTTCTTGCGAAGGCTGATAAGACTTCAATTCAACTATAATGTCGGGATCAGAAACTCTCTCACTTACTTGAAGTTTGCAGATGATCTTCTACTTCTTGCGAAGGCCGATAAGACTTCAATTCAACTATAATGTCATGCTTTCAACAATTTCTTAGGGACTCCAAACCTCTTTGCTAATGTAACACCCCCAAATTACTCTCTAAGGTAACATATATAAATACAGTTTAGAGAGTAACCTAAGGGTATTATTGCCATGTGATTACGTAAGGCGAATCAGAGTTTTGTAGCGGAAAAAAATACTTAACTTTCATTAATAATAATAATAATAATAATAATAATAATAATAATAATAATAATAATAATAATAATAATAATAANTAATAATAATAATAATAATAATAATAATAATAATAAAGGTGATAGTAGTAATAGTAGTGGTTCAATACATAACCGAAAACGATAGAAAAACAGAATGTCATTAACTTAAACTTAAGCTAGGTGATTGACACCCATTGTCCCCAATGCATCAGTCTAACTATGTCGAGATGGTCAAAGTATGTCGAGATCATCATCACCTATCTACTTATCACAAATTGGTAAGTAGGGACAAGCCAAAACATATAAGAAACACGGGTTAGCGGAAAACACTAAGTGCCTACAAATACTAGATTTGTAAAAGGATAATTTGTCCAAAACTACCTAAGTTACACTGGTTTTTGCGAACAACTACCTAGGTTAGAATTTCTTCGCCAAAACTACCTAAAATTTCCAATTCTTCGTTGATCGCTACCTGATTTTAATCTCTGACATTGACCTCCATTTCCCGGCCAATAATGTGCACGTGAGTCATTTTTTTTGTCTTTTTTTGCTCACTTCTCTCTTTTCCCTCCTTTTTATTCTAAATCCTAATTTATACTTCACTTTTAATTGATTTTCTTTTATTTTACTCATTAAACTACACCCATTAATCTTTTCCACTATACACTTGCAATTACTCTCCTCAACTGTATTTTTGCATTTTATTTTTCCCTATTTCATCAGTTAGATGCTGCCTGAATGTACATTATTGTACAACACCTTCTCCACCAGACCCGATTAGCGTTGCTCGCCCGACGCACAAAACGCAACACCCATGCAGAGGTGCAGCCCCTGCTCGCTGCAGAATGGACCGGACACTCACAACCTTTGTGCAGCTAGAACCAGCTGCCACGTTGGGACGGAGCGCCACCGTGACCTCCGACCTCTAGACGTTGCATCACTGCTCTTAACATCCACTTGTAACAGCCACTAAAACCGCAAGCCAAATACCCAATTTCGAACAAATTCGAAAGGAAATCTAGGCACATTCGAGCAATTCATGCAAAATCGAAACAATTTCGAGGTATTTTGGGCTATTGCAGAATCCTTTCGAACGAAAATACATGAAAACCAATCCATGCATATTTCGAAACAATTTCGAATTAATTGTTTGTATTTTCGTGCAAATTTATACTCAAATTTTAGTAAAAATATCTTTTTTGCTTCAAATTTGCAATCCAATTTAACAAATTTGATGCTTTAACATTTAAATTCAAATTGGGAACAAAACGTGCAACAATAATCCCATAGTAGCAATGCCGAGTGGTTGTTCAAAGAGGAGAGAGAGAAGAAGGAAAGTTAAGGAAATGAGATGAATGAATGAAGAGTTGTTGTTGTGTTTATGATATTGATTGATGGGAGAAATTAATTTTTGTGAGTTGGGAGCCATTTAATTAGTGAGAGTGGTTATAATTTTTGGATAAAATCCCAATTGAGGCAAACGACTAATGTTTAGAATAGATAGGAGGGAAAATGAAGAAGTGAGCAGAACAGGAAAAAAAAAAAAACAATTCACGTGCAAACTATTGGCCGGAAAATGGAGCCATGGAGGTCAACGCCGAAGATTAAAATCAGGTAGCGGTCAACAAAGAATTGAAAATTTTAGGTAGTTTTGATGAAGAAATTCTAACCTATGTAGTTGTTWGCAAAAACCAATGTAACTTAGGTAGTTTTGGACAAATTTTCGTATGTAAAATCTATTGAATTAATCAAACATGTTTTCAAAGACAAAACATTTACCAACCATAATAATTCAAATAATCCATAAGTGATAAAAATTCCATAGTTGAAACGTTTTATAATCCAAACCAATAATTCTCAAAGATAAATATCAATTTCGACTTGTCATTTTACTTTCAAATTCATTTTTCCACCTAAGTGTGCACACCCCCAAGTTGGTAACTCCTTTACATAAGTCTATACATGGGGAAAGACTAGATCATACACAGTTCATAYTTTTATAAATTTCTCTACATAACGTGAGACAAGAAAACCACAATGTCCGATGAAACGAACTTCAAAATTCCCAATAAGGGGATGCTCAACCTTTCCGAAACGTAACATAATTAGTATAAACCTTTTATAAACAACATTTATAAAAACCTTTTTAAAACATTCAAATACCAATAAAGATATAAAAAACCAAATATTTCCATCATCAAATATATTTACATATAAAATCATTTTACAAACATTAAAACACATTCGAGTATAAAAATCACATTTATAAGAACCAAATCATTTGTACATACATCAAAAACATTTACTTATTGAAGGTTTGATAGCACTCAAGAGAGGGGGGGTGAATTGAGTGTCTAAGACTCGTTGCTAATTTTTCTTCCTTTTTCGGTTAAGTGAGAAACCAATTGGGCTAGTTCCTGATGCATCGGAATAAAAAGTAAAGCAATAAAAGAAACACCAGATTTAACGAGGTTCAGTTAACTATGGTTTACGTCCTCTTATCCTATGTTCTCTTATTAATCTACTCCGAAAAATAAGAAACACGTTCCCTAACTTTTTCCCTTATATACTCCAAAAACCAGTTCACCCCACACTCTGAATTTTAAGACCCCCAAATTAACAATGAGATGAAAGGAATGAAAATGGAAAAAATTAACAATGTAATTTGAAAGGAAAAAAATTGTAAAGAGATGAAAAATTACTTGAAGATTTATGAGGAAATGGATCAGAAAAATGGAGAAAGAGGAATGTCGAATTGAATGAAAGAGAAATAGAAACGAGAAGAAGAAAGAGGGAGTTTTGGGTTTAAAGAGTGTAATAATGTGAGGGTAGTTTGGTAATTTCAAGGATTTCGGGGAGGGGTGAGCTGAAAATAGCCAACGGTGGGCCCCAGTAGAGGTTTAGTGGTTTTGTCCCAACTGAAATCAAGGTAGGTAGTGGTTTTTTATTTTTATTTTTTAATATAAAAAAAGTGGGTAGTTGTTTCTAAACTTCGGAAAAAGTAGGTAGTTGTTTGTAATTTTGCCTAAAATAAATTTAAACAAATTTTGAACACATTCATAGCTTCAGAGCGTATAAAACTTTGTCCGCATGGGTGAATAAAGTAGGTAGTTGTTTATTTTATAATGTAAATTACAAATTATTTGATTTAATATACTTCCTCCGTATAAAAAAAAAACGCAACTTTTGCCATTTTTGAAAATATCACAATAAACACAACTTTCATTTTCTTTCCTTTTGAGGTAAACTTTTAGCTATAAAAAGACTATTTTACCCTTACTAAAATAACTTAAAACACAATTAAATCATTCTAAACGCTAATCGACTCTATAGGTGTCCCTAATTAAATCATCTTATCCTAACTCATTCCCCTAATTTGAACCCATTCACCCAGCACCCACTGTGCACCACCACCATTGCGCACCAACCACCACTTCGCATGACAACCCCTACGCACCACCACACTACGCACGACCATCACCGCGCACCCAACCACCACTGCGCACCAACCACCCTTCGCACGACAACCCCTGCGCACCCACCACCACTACGCACGACCACACTTCGACCCACCCCACTACGCACTCAACCACTGCTCAAAACGTCAGATTTAAGCACACGAAATGGGAAGAGATGTCGAATCAGATCTAAGCACTTGATCGAATCAGGCATGCTCAAAACGTCAATTCGCAACAAATTATCAAAAGAATCAACAAGTTTGCAACGATTTAGCTCTTCTATGGAAGAAACTTGAGCGAAGTGCTCGAATTCGCTGACATAAGAACATGAACAAATGGTGCTTGTGACGATGGCTATACACGAACGATCGAATCAAACTAAGCAGCGACGATGGCTATACACGAATGGTGGTTCGAATGGTGCTTGGGGTCGTRTYAATGGTGGTGCTGGTGGTTCCTGGTGGTTCGATTAGGTGGTGTTAGTAGTGGTTCGTGGTTGGTGCGAGGTGTTAGTGGTTGTTCGTGGTTGGTGATAAGTGTACGGTGTGTGTGGGTGGGGGTGGTTGTGGTGGCGAGGGTGGCGAGTGAGGGTGGCGAGTGAAGGTCGGGTGGTGGCCAGTGGAGATGGTTGTGGTGACCCCTCTCTCCTAATTATAATTAATCACCTACCCTTATACACTAATATTTACACTATTCATTTTCCTTCTAGGAGTCCGTGRCTCRTCCAAAGTTGCGTTTTTTTCGATACGGAGGAAGTAAATATCTATACAGAGCCTTGCTCAACTATAAAAGAAACAGAATAGTATAGAAGATAAAGACAATTGAAGAAAGAGATAGGATAGAAGAGAGAAAACAGAGACAAGATAAGAAAAGAAGCTTTGTATTATTATTTATGATATGAATTACATGAATGAGCTTTGACTATTTATACACTCAGCTCAGATCACGGTTCACATACAACTCATACAATTCAATAAGAGTTAGTTTAACTAACTAACTAACTAAATAACAAAAATAACAAATCAGCAATTAACTACAAACTGATTGTTTATTGACTACTAACCCACTAATAACTCCCATATCATACTTCCCTCTTTCAAAAAGACTTGCCCTCAAGTCTTATGTAACAATCAGTCAAGACTCGTACAATGTTTGGAGTTCATCACGATAGTCAGATAGTGGAATGGTATCATTTTGGACAGTTTGCAACCCTGACATTCCTTTTACACACGAGTATAATCTGCTCCAGCTGGGATTCCCAATCAAAGACCAATCTAATAAGCAGAGTATTTGTGTCCCACTAGAGAAGGTACGTACATCCACTTGGGTCGAACACCATCATCACCACAATATGCACATTGATATGTTAGCTTTAACAAACATTACCCTCAATCTTGATACCTTAACAGAAATTTCTGCTAATCCATCAAGTAATAGTGAAGGGGGTTTTGACGGAGGCCTAATGTGACTTGCAACTATACCACAAACCTCATAATACTGCTCATAATGCTTAATTTCACAGCTCATAATACTGCTCATAATAGTGCTCATACTGCTCATAATACCATAACGGAGGCCTAATTTCTGCTCATACTTCTAGTTAGAAACCATCTTCATACAAAGAACCACAGCTTGCAACAAGTACAACCATGATTCACTAGCCTTTGCAACAAACACTTGATTCACCATATCTTTTTGAACACCAATTGAATTATTACCCACAATTTCAGCATTATTTAGCTCAAATCCAATTGAATCAAAGCCCATAGAATGAGTGCCCTAACTATGAAGTTCCTTGTAAAAAAACAGAATAGGATAAAAAAATGAAGAAACTTGAACAAGGAGATGTGATAGAAGAGATAAAACAGATTAGAGAGATAGATGAGAAAAGCAAAAATTGTCAGAAAGTACCTCATTTAAGGGGCCTTTAATGAAATAGTACCTTTGATCCAATTTTTGTGAAATAGTACCTTTGATAGCACTTTTTTTTTAAAAATGGTACCTTAGCATCAAAATCCGACCAAAAAAGTCAAAAAATCACGTTTGACCTTCCTTTTCCCCTCTCTTTTTGGTGCGTGTGTTTCACTTCATTGTGTCTTGCGTGGGTTTTGTGTCTGGTGGCTCACCTATTGTACTCTATTTATTATACTCCAACTCTCAAACATTTACCTGCTTCATCTTCAACCTTACCTTTTTTTCTTCATTAAATCTGATTCTTCTTCCCTTTCTCTTCCTATTTTTTTTCTGAAATATTTTTATGGTGACTTTCTTTCTTATTTTACTTATCTTTATTTCTAATTTAGTTATAGATTTTGGGGATTTAATTATTTTTGTTTCAATATATATTTGCATTTTTTGGGTATTTAATTTAATTTTTCCTTTTATAATGTTTTTCGATTTGTAATTCAATTTTAAGCAATTTTAAGTATGTTGTGGTGTATCTTTTAGAAGCAATGACAATGTAATGACAAGAAATTTGATAGCTATGAATGAGAAATTGATGGAAATTTTTTAAATACTCCTTGCATTCAAATCCAAACAAATACAAAGATTGAAGTTGATAGTCAGAACATAAGTAATGTTCACCTAGGATTCGAAACATAACTTGACAAATTTAACTAAGATTGAGACAAAGGAGGTTGCTATGAGACTTGTATTTACACCTCATGCTGCTGCCCAGTTGAAGGGTGCTCTATTGTTGGTTGTTGTTGCTCTGTTAATGGTTGTTGTTGCTGTGCAGTTTGTTGTGGAGGCTGCTGTGCAGTTGGATGAGGCTGCTGTGTTGTTGCAGCTTGTGGTTGAAAGTTCGTGACCAAACTGATGGCAGTTGAAAGCAATGGAGGAAGGCAGAGATCGAGATGACAGCAATGCAGGAAGAAGGCACATGCACGAGTGAGAAAGTGACGAGGAAGAGAAAGTGACGATGGAGAAAGTGAAAAAGAAAAAAAAGAAACAGAGGGGATTAATTTTGGTCGAGTGAGGGCCACGCACGAGTATTAGTGCCAAAGGGAGGGAAAAAGAAAAGTCAACGGTTATTTTTGACTTTTTTTGGTCGGATTTTGATGCTAAGGTACCATTTTTAAAAAAAGTGCTATCAAAGATACTATTTCACAAAAAATTGGATCAAAGGTACTATTTCACAAAAGGGCCCTTAAATGAGGTACTTTCTGACAATTTTTCCATGAGAAAAGAAGCTTTGTATTATTATTATTCATGATATGAATTATACGAATGAGCTTTGTGTATTTATAGACTCAGCTCAGTTCACATTTCACATACAACTCATACAATTCAATAACAAAAGTTTAACTAACAAAAATAACAAATCAACAATTAACTACGAATTGATTGTTTACTGACTACTAACCGACTAATAACTCCCATATCATTTTCTTCTTTTTCTAATAATTTTTTTTACTTTTAATTATTTTTTCTTATTTTTTTTATTTATTCAAAAGTTTTTGCATTTTCTTTCGTTTTTCACTTATAACTTATGTATGAAATTTTAATTTTGTTTTATTTTTGCTAGTTTGCTCGATTTTCTTATAGTTTTTATTTTTTTGAATTTATAATTTTGTTCAATTTCCATCAATATTTTTGTTTGTGATTGAATTATTAAATACAACCATACGAAAATATTGTTAGGATATTTTTATCTTATTGGCTTTTGTAGGCCGAAGAGCAAGAAATTAAAATGAGTAAATATCTTATGCAAGTAGTCAAAACATAAAAGAGCGAGAATTTTTTTTGTGCATTCGGTGTTTAGGTAGTGGGGGTAAGAAAAGGTCAGAGTCAAAGAAATAAGTCGACATCGAGTCTATTAAGGACAAAAAATGTTTAGTTGACTTTGGTGACCAATAGTGACCAGGAGTTTGACTTATATTGATCGAGAAGTAACATCTCAAGGAGATTTCGGTTGAGCGATAGATCAGAAGCGCCAGAAAGGAAGTAGTCAGGAGATGACACATTTAAACATGGCCCATAAGGAGAGGCCCATCAAGTGCCATATGATTTGAACAAGAAACATGGTGAGAGGATTCAAATAGGAAAGAYCGCAAAAAAACTGATGCTAGGAGAAAACCGTCATTAACTTCTTCCCCATGATCTCCATCAACCAAGACTTATAAATAGGCAGAGCAGAATCAAGACAACAACAACACATCAAACAAATCTATCTTTCTCTTTCCCATTTTACTGCTTTCCCTTATCCACGCTTGGCTTAGTAGCCAAGTATAGTTTAACATAGTAGCATAGCAGAGCGTAGTTCATCCTCATGGATCAATAGCTTGTTACTATCTTTTCTAATTGTGTGAACATGGAAGTAATCATCCTTCCTTGTAATACAGTTGTAATACTCTATCGTTACTATTTTAATGAAAGACATTTATATTGATCTTTCAATCTTGTTTGTTCTAAACTTCAATTTTCCTCCACACCAAGCTTAATTTCCTATGTTTATACACACTTATCTTCGTTCACGYCCTTAATTAGGAGCCATTTTTTACGTTAGCGAGGTTATCTACTTAATTAGTAACCAGAGGAGCAGCTCCCTACCAAATCAACAAAAATATTGAGCGGTTGACTTATTGGTYAAGTATAAAATCACCTCAATAAAGTTTATTATTAAATTCTAATTAGCATTTCGAGTAAAAATAATAATTCAAAATAGCGAATTACATAAATAATAGTRCAATTCAAATAATTCAAAGGCAGTGAGATTACATARACGAAGTACATAAAATGAAATCTTAAAATTGCATGCTTATAATTGTTATGCTGGTATTCATGCCTTAGACTTAGGTGATTTTCTCGAAAATTTAAAATTTTCCAATTGTATGAAGGAACTATGCAATTGAAAATTTGACTTGATTGTTTGAATGTATAAATTTGCATGCTTATAATTGTTATGTTGGTATTTATGCCTTCGCATTAATTACAAAATCATCATAACTTTTACCCCATCTTTCCATATTGAACAATTTTACCTGCGATATGCTAATCTGGTCATTATATTTTTTTTTTTTTAAAAAAATACACTTATCTTTTACCCTACCTACCACACAAACCACCCCACCCTATCCCCCACCTCTCAAAACTCCTCCCCACCACTCGAAATCAATCTTCCACCACTTGAAACTACCTCATCCATCCTCGAATCCCGAATCCTAACTACCCACAAAAGCCTAACCCTAACCACCCACAAAGTTGATTCAAAGTAGAGGGGGGAGAGAGAGAGAGAGAGGGAGAGAGAGAGAGAGCGAGAGAGAGAGAGAGAGAAGCGATGATGCAAAGGGGGAAAGAGAAAAGCGGCGGTGCAAAGGTGGTAAGATGTGCGAGGGCATATCAATGCAAATTAAAGGTGGTGTTTACGATGCAAAGGTAGCGCGATGGTGGAGGTTGAGTGAGTGAAGGAGTAGAAAAAGTGTGTGATGGTGGTTGAGTGCTAGCGTTGGCGGTTGTGTGCGTGTGATGGGGCTGAATGTGCAAGGGTGAAGCTTGTGCGAGCTTATGGTGGTTAAGTGATGGTGGTTAGTTAGAYGTGGTAAAATCTGACATGATCCACTAGCACCACACAAAATTGACACGTTATTAACGAGTTAAGGTTGAAGTTGTGACCTGTTTAAGTACATATGTTGACAACACAAGACACGTTTATTAAACGGGTCGAGTTAAGGCAGAAGAGTTCAACCCGTTTAAGTAAACGAGTTAATATGACKTGATACGATTCAACATTGTTAGAAAAAGACATGACACGCTAACTCGATCGACACGAAATCGACTTGTTATTAACAGGTTTTAGTCAAGGTTGTTGACACATTTAAGTACACAGGTTGACATACACAACATGACACATTTATTAAACGCGTCAGGTTAGAGTTCTCGAGGGGCTCAACCCGTTTATGTATGCGAGATGACACGACACGTTTACCACCTCTAATTGTGACCGGTGGCTTGGGCTGTGATGGTGAAGCTTTGGGTTGTGTTTGTGGGAGAAGGATGAAAATGTAAAAGAAAATAAAAAAGGAATAAACCAATTAGTCTTCGTCCATGTGAGATGTGACTACTTTCAAAGGTCACCAAGCTTAACCGTTAGAGTTTCAATATGGGAAGATCACAACAAGAAAATAAGCTATTACCGACCGTCCAAAACAAATCAAAAACGGTCGGTAAAAACGCGGAAGCGGTCGGTAGACCTTTTACCGACCGCCAACGGTCGGTAAGTGACGGTCGGTATAGTTTTGGACGGTAAATAAAGCTTTACCGACCGTTTAACGGTCGGTAAAATATTACCGACCGTTATTACCGACCGTCAAATTGAACAGACTGTAATGTACGACGGTTTAAAACGGACGCAAATTACCGACCGTTTGTAACGGTCGCAAATTACCGARCGCCTAACGGTCGGTAATGTAACAAATTTGCAACCGTTGACGGTCGGCAATCGACTTTGAATACACATTATTTCCGAAATAAAAAAGACATTAAAATATTATCGACCGTTTGACGGTCAGTAAAAGTCAACTTTTCAAAGAAGTTTGACTTTTACCGACCGTCAAACGGTCGGTAACAGTCAACTTTTTGAAGAAGTTTGACTTTTACCGACCGTCAAACGGTCGGTAAAGTTAAAGTAGAATTTAAAAAAAAAATTGGAACCAATAGTGCTTTGGCTCCAATTCAAATTGTATTAAAATAAAAAAATTGGAACCAAAAAGCGTGAAAAGCCCATAACATTACAGGAATGAACAAATTGTATTAAAATAAAATTTAATTTACAATTACAAAGAAAGTGCATAAATTGATGAGCAAAATAAAAAAAAAACTATAACAAAATAAAAAATAAATAGTGCTTTGAAATTCTTTTTGCATCCTGTATTTCATCTCAAAGATTTCCATCTTCACCTTTAACTTATCTGAAACAAAAAAACAACAGACAAAAAAAAATAGAAATTAAACTTAAAAATGGAAGAATAATAAAATAAAAACAGAAAAATAAAAAAAAAGCTAACAAAGCACACAAGCAATGTCAAAGAATATTAGGACTGATTCCAACTAAAAAGTGTTGAAAAATAAATCAAACAAAATAAAAAAAATAATATCAGAAATAATAATAAAAACTAAAAAAAAAAAAAAAAAAATAAAATCGAAAAAAAATCAGAAAACAAATCGATTAATCTCAAGAAATCAGAAAAATGAAAATCAAATCAGAAAAATTAAATCGAAAACTGAAAAAATCAAAAAACTGAAAAATCAAAAATAAAATAAATCGAGATGAAAAATACAGAAAAATAAATGAAAAATTGAAAAAGATCAGAAAATAAATCGAAAAATCTGAAGAAATCAGAAAATATAATAACAACTGAAAAAATCAGAAAAATTAAGTTATATAAACCGAAAAATAAATTCAAAAATAAAAATAATGACTGATATAAAATCGATAAAAAAAATCAAAAATCTTAACCTAATCTAAATAAATCAGAATATAATCAGAAAAATCTGAAAAATTGAAACCCAAAATTGAAATAAAACTGAAAAGAAAATAATGACAAACAATAAAACAAATTAGATCTAACAAACTTGAAAAAAAACAACTAGATCTAAATAGATAGAGAGTATCTTACTCAAATCAAGGAGAGCTAGCATGAACAACGACGATGGCGCGACGACAAGAGGCGGCGACGCGACAGCGGAGACTGCAATAGGGGGCTGACGACGCGGCGAAGGTTTTTCGAGGAGGGCGGCGGTGGATGCGTCGGGTTGGGGTGGGTATTTGGTGTCGGAGAGCGGCGGTGGCCTGTTTGTAGTCGGAGAGCGGCGGTGGAGGAGAGGGAGTGATGATAAATGAGGAGAGAGTGATGAAATGAGGAGGAGAGAGAGTGAGTAGAGGATTGAAATGAGGAGAGAGAATGAGTAGAGGATTGAAATGAGAGGAGTAAGGAAAATAGGATAAAAAAGAGAGAAAGACTTACTGAATGCCTTATGCGATTATGCCGCCACGTAATATATGGTCGACTATTCGACCATATGGTCGACTTTGGTTTTTTTTTTTAAATACTTTTACCGACCGTCTACGGTCGGTAATGCCACGTAGACGGTCGGTAAATTTGTTCCCAAGTCAAATAAAATAATTGACTATATTACCGACCGTTTAACGGTCGGTAAAAATGAAAAACAGTCGGTATTTTTCGACCATGATAATAAGCGGTCGGTAAATCTATTAAAACGGTCGGTAAATTGCGTCCTATAAAAAACGGTCGGTAATATAATATTTACCYACCGTTTTCGTGACGGTCGGTAAAATCCGTCGTTAATAACGCGGATTCTTGTTGTGGATGGGGTAAAAGTTAGGATTATTTTGTAATTAACGCAAAGTCTTATTATTATGAAAAGACCACCAAAAGGTAGAATTATTATTTATCCATTTTTCCTTTTCTGAACAGATAAGATTGTAAAATTTTTGTAAACTGATATTATCATACTAATTAATTTAGTTGACTTATTTTCATTGATTGAATTTTTATTTTCGACAATGCTTTATATTTTTATGAAGGGAAGGAGTAAGATGGTAAATTCAAAGAGACACTGCGACTGTTGCTGGTCTTGCAACCACCTACTCCATCTCTAATATAATACAACTAGTTTTTATGTGTACGCGATTCGTGCTTAGACTTATGAATATTGCAATTCGTTTATAATGATTATATAGTACAAATTTAAATTAAATATTTTTAAAAATTGGTATGATTAATTTAAATATAGCTAATTAGTAATACAATTTATCTTAATTAGCAATACAATTTCTAGCTTTTTTTTCAAAAAAAATATAAAGGAAAATTTGGGGATAAATAACCAGTTTCGGGGCGTTTTTGAAAATAAATACCTAGATAAAAGTTTATTACTTAAATACCTACATTTGCCAAAATTTTTGTAAATCATTTTTGGTCAAATGTAACAAATATTTTAACACGAGAGAATAATAATATTAGAATTATAAGATAAGATAGATCTAAATAGAATATGATAAAATATTATTAGTAATTTGTTAGGATATTATATGGTGGGAAGATTATTTCCTTTATTACATGCAATATGTTAGACTTGTYTAAATAGGTAAGAATTCATGCATGAATAATATAACATCACAATTTATCCTCAAACACAATTCTTCTCAGTTCTTAACAACCTTCACATCCTTCTTCTCTTAAAGTTACGACTCAAACAAACCTTATTTTTTCTTTCAACTATTTTTGCAAATTAAACCATGACAATCTGTGAATTTTAAAATGACGAAGAATCCAATATTTCTGCTGTTTAAGGGGCTCAACTTGTTTATGTAACATTTAACCAGAGTTCAAGGGACTCAACCCGTTTATGTAAGCGACACGACACGACACGTTTACCACTTCTAATTGTGATGGCCRGGGCTGTGATGGTGGGGCTATGGGTTYTGTTTGTGTGAGACGGAAAAAAATGTAAAAAAAATATAAAAAGGAATCAACAAATTAGATTTCTCCACCTGTCCATATGACTACTTTCAAAGGTCACCGAGCTTAACCGTTAAAGTTTCAATAAGGGAAGATGGAGGTAAAAGTTAGAATTATTTTGTAATTAATGCGAAGTCGGATTATTATGGGGAAGACCATCAAAAGGTAGAATTATTATTTTCCATTTTCCCCTTTCTGAATAGGTAAGGTTGTAAAATTATTGTAAACTGATATTATTATGTTAATTAATTTAGTTGACTTATTTTTTTGGGTTTTTCTAAGGTATACCCTTGTGATTTGGCGTTTTRCAAGGGCTACCCATGKTTTTCAGAAGTTCCAAGGTATACCCATGCGCTCAATATCCTTTCTAAGTCATACCCTCCCTTAGTTAAAATATTAACCTTAGTTAAATTTAAAACCAAAAAATTTAAAAAATAAACCCCAAATCACCTCCCCCCTCCCTCCTTCGGTCCTCCCTCACAACCTCACCCCTCCAACTGCAAATCCAACCACCACCAACTGCAACTAACCGGCTTTAACTCTCCAGTCGCCGCAACTCCAGCCGCCGCAACTCCAACCTCAACAACCACCCACTAACCCTTAATACCACCCACGAAACAAACCCTAAACCCTCGAAACACCCACAAAACTCACCCTTAACCCTCAAAATGACGACTGTGATGTCAGAGAAGCGACGGAGGAGGCTRGATTGCGTATGATTYGGGGTGGCATGGGGTTTCGCATGGTTGGGCAAGGGTTTTGAATGGTGGTTGCAGGGGGTTTTGAGTGGTGGCAGGGGGTTTTCGAATGGTTGCAGGGGGTTTCGAATGGTGGCAGGGGTTTTCAAATGGTTGTGCAAGGGTTCTATTGATGGTGGCAAGGGGTTTCGAGTGGAGTGCTGACAGGTTTAGTTTGTTGGGGTTTCGATTGGTGGTGTCGGGGTTCTTTGGCTAGGGGATTTCTATAGGTGGTGGTGGGCGTCGTGGTGATTAGGGTTGGTTGGTTCATGGTGTGGTGGTTGGGTATGCAGTGGCTAGGTGCGTGGGTGGGGTCGGGGAGGGGTTAGGGATGGTGGTTGGTGGATGGCAGAAAGAGTTTTTGGGGTTTTATTTTTTTTCTAATTTTWAAATTAACTAAGGTTAAGGATTAAATTAAAGAATGGGTATTACTTGTAAATGTTTGGCAATTAATTTAAGGGTATTCCTTAGAACTTTTAAAAAGCATGGGTAGTCCTTGGAAAACGCCAAACCATAAGAGTATACCTTAGAAAAACCCTTTTTTTTATTGAATTTTTATGAAGGGAAGGAGTAAGATGGTGAATTCAAAGAGACATCGCGATTGTTGCTGGTCTTGCCACCACCTTCCCCTTCTCTAATATAATACAACTAGTTTTTAAGTGCACACGATACATGTTTAGACTTATGAATATTGCAATTCGTTTAAAATGATTATACAGTACGGTTTTAAATAAAATATTTAAAAAAATTGATGGTATTAATTTATATATAGCGAATTAGCAATACAATTTATCTTAATTGATGTAATTAATTTGTAAGTAACTATTACTTGAATTCAAACTATATTTCATAATGTTTTAATTCAATTTGAAATATTGCTCATTGAATTGAATTCACTAATTAAGTCACTTAATAAATGTATGTTCTATTTTCAATTGAATAAGATAATGGGTAATTCAAACACATCAATTCACAACTTTTTTTAATTTTTTATTAAGGGAATTAAAGTCTATTAAACATATTAAATCATTAAGGGTATTGTTGATTTTTAATAGGGGCACACCAGCTTCATCCTCCTTTCCTTATATAATAGAGATCAGATAATTCAAATAATTGATCATGCAAGCAATTTCACAATTTATTTTTCAACAAAGTCAATGAAGAGATGATTTTTTAATTTCCACACTAGCGGTGGCTACAAGAAGAACCAATTCAATACACGTCGTAAAAGCAGGCAGACTAGTTTAAAGTCTGAATCTCCAATTAATCAGGAAATTAACAACACTATAGTATAAAAGAAATTTTGGGGATAATTAGATAAACACCTAGTTTCGGGACGTTTTTGAAAATAATTACCAATACCTACATTTGCCAAAATTTTTGTAAATCATTTTTGATCAAATGTAACAAATATTTTAACACGAGAGAATAATAATAATGTTAGGAATACAAGATAAGATAGATATAAATAACATATGATAGAATACTATTAGTAATTTGTTAGGATATTATATCGTGAGAAGATTATTTCCTTTATTATATTATCGTAGACTTGTATAAATAGGTAAGAATTCATGAATAATATAACATTACAATTTATGCCCAAACACAATTTTTCTCAATTCTTAACAACCTTCTTCACATCCTTCTTCTCTTAAAGTTCCGACTCAAACAAACCTTATTTTTTCAACTATTTTTGCAAATTAAACCATGACAATCTGTGAATTAAAAAATGACGGAGAATCCAATATTTCTGSTGTTATTCTTGATTTGGATGGTACCCTTTTGGATACAGAAATAGCGACAAGAAATGTGATGAGAGAATTTTTGGCGAGTTATGGCAAAGTTTTGATTACTGACAACGAGCATGGAAGAGTGGGAAGAACACAAAAGGAAACAGCAATTGCTGTTGTGAAGAATTACGAACTTCCTCTAACTCCTGATCAATTTATTGCTGAAATTACTCCTTTATATCGTGCAAAGTGGAAGGATGCAGAAGCACTCCCCGGTGCGAATCGGCTTATACAGCATCTCCATAAACATGAGATTCCGCATGCTCTTGCGTCTCTGCGTCAAACTTCTTCGTGATATATAGACGACCTAAGATCTCAACACCAGAAGGATGAGAAAGAGTTGTTCCTGTCATCCTCTGGAGCGACCAGGTTTCGATCAAGGGAAACCAGCACCGGACTTATTCCTGGAGGCTGCTGAACAGACTTCAGTGGATCCCATAACTGCTTGGTTATAGAAAGACTCTTCTATTGGTGTTTGTGAGCTGCAAGTCTGCTGGCATGAGTTGTGGTTCGTACCATCGCAATCTGAGGCGGTGCTCTCTTAGCAGCTCCAGTCTTCGTTCGCTCCTCATTTCCACGGACCTGAGTTGTGGGGTCTACCTTCTTTTCATGATTGTACGATGTGATCTCTCAAATGATGAATCTGATCGGCTCCAACTGTTTTGCGACAACAGGTTGTTGAATGCCTTGAATGGGCTTCGTGCTCAAGTTTCATCAGCTTAGTATGTATTTTTGGTTCCATCGTTGGCAAGTTCTAGATCAGAAGATTCTATCGTAGAAAGTTGATTATATTTTTTCAATATCAAAGCGTTAGTGAAAGAATGTTTTCCCTAATTTTCTCGCAAACTATTCTAGGAGTAATTAAGATAATACAATTGATTAAACTCTAAATAAGTACAGATGATAGTAAAATGATATCTACACAAACTCATATTTACATAACCACAAATTTACATATTGTTATTATTAGTAATGGATATGTGAATAGACCCCACGACTCTTCGCAACTTTTGTTAATAACCCCCACTGATCTTTATTTTTTTAACAAACCCCACAACTCTTCCTCGTTATTGAATTCGCCTAAAATGAATTTCTGTTATCTTTTAAC
>SNQN01001673.1:0-14087 GCA_008642245.1 Bassia scoparia | reverse complement strand
ATAACTTACGCATTTTCTTAAAGGATTATGAATGTGTTGCACATTGTAATAATAATATGAGAGTGAAGGATTTTTCTGAGTTGATTAGAGTTTACTCCCGGTTCTCGGTGAACCTGATATTGATTTTCATTTCCACCAGTCACACTGTGCGCTCAGACAAATAAAAAGAACATTAATTATATTGTTTAACCATCACAACAAGCTAGGCGTATAGTATAGTATCTCCTTGTACACTTCATCCATCATGTGGGTGTAAATTGCAATGCTCCAATACTTTGTTTCGGGTTTTTAATGGCAAATAATTAATTATATGGTCCTTCAATATCAGGGAAATAACAAACGAAAGTCAGTGGAGATGAAAGATTTCATCTCTATAGTCGGATATGTTGACACAAGGAAAGGCAACGAAGATTTCAAGCATGAGATCAGATATTACCCTGCATTTCAATGATGGCATCTAGTTAGCTTCGAAAACGAAAAATTTATCAAAGCAACAGTTACTCGTCACTTGAAGGTAATATTTATGTATGTATCATGAGAAGATACTCTTTAATTTGATAGCTAAAGCTAACAAGCCAAGATTATTGAACATCAAATATTATTCAATTTCTTGACTGGTAAAAATATATAATATGAAATTTGTTGAAAACTACCTTCTTTTTTCCAAACTTTAGAAATAATCACCCGGATTTTTTTTTATTAAATAACTACCGTTTTTGTAAAACCATTAGAATCCCTACCTCTTTTGGTTCTCAGGCAATATGAACTGATTTTCCGAGCGTTTCGGTTTTCCGGCGGTGGGCCCTCTGTCACTTGAATTAGTTATTTAAAAGCCTGATTTACTTCATGTTTAATCCATTTAATTTCAAAAAATTTCGAATTGTTTTGGTCAATAATATCGTTTCTCTTCCCAGATTTTCACAATTTTTTCTCTCATCAATGCTCACTATTTCATACTTTCAACCTATATTCTTCTCATTAATGGCGATCTTCTTCCTGCTGCTTCCTCCATTAAATTTTCCGACTAAAAAACAAATATCAAATAAAAATCCCGCTTTTTTCCTTCTTATGTAGATTTGATTCAATGAGTTCCACCATCATCGCAAGCAGCTCAATGCGACAATGGCGTCTCCACGAAATCGTCAACAGCCCTCGCTTCTCCAGCTCCATGACAACGCAAGACTACCCTCGCTGCAATGCACTCACAAACAACTACAGATGTACGTGCTCAGCAACGTCAGCGCCACCCAATCAAGCGCGCTGTCACTTCGCCCAACAGCACCCTCCAATGCGGAAGACAGACGTCGTCACTTTTCAACCCTGTTCCCAACTGAAATCGATCTCATAACTCAACTCGCCGAGATCCGAATCCGCCAACGTTGCCCATTACGAGACGGTGTTTGATTCGTCTCGTCGAAAAGAGAGTGCCTCATATAATACTAGCATTTCGGGTTGCCTACACGTCATTCTGTTGGCTAATACCACGTAATCTTATCTTCTTTCTTTCTCTTTTTTTTTTGGGAATTTGAATTGATGATCTAATAAGAAAATCGACATTCTTCTACACCATCAATAGGCAAATATATTAGATGAAAATCAAGCTCAAATAGAGAAAGACATTATACCCAGAAAAATCGCGTCAGCAGAATTTAAACCACAAAAATAGAAGTAAGATTTAATACCCAATAAACAGATAGAAAGAAATTGGGGAAAATGACAGAATGAAATTTATAATTGAAAGGGATAAAAATTGAGACTACTTGGGCAAAAAATGGAGTAGAAAAGAAGATCAATTTGGATTTTCAGCAAAAAAAATATTATTTTTTGTGTTTCAACAATATGAAAACAATAGAACACAGAATCGAGGGAAATACAAGGGAATGGGGACCGGACCATGCCGACATGTCCCAGAAGAGTGCTCGATAAACTGGATTTGATACCGGAAAAAAAAAGGTAGTGTTTTACAAAGGTTTTGCTAAATTGGGTAGTTAATTTTTTAATAAAAAAAAATCCGGGTAGTTATTTGTCTAAGTTTTGGAAAAAAGAGTAGTTTTCAACAAATTTTTCCATAAAATACTAGATTAACTGTCTTTGATTTTTACATCATGCAGATGGAACTTTTCGTCAAGTTCTACCAATTGCAACGATGGTGAGATGGTCCAACGTCAATTATGTTTCGTGTGTTATGCACCAACTATAGATTTTGTGTTATGTGAACCGAATGCAAGTAGTTTGTTTGAAAATAATTCGAATTTTCGAAAATGGAGAAAATGGTGGTATTTGTTTCAATGTTAAACTTAAATTATTGCAACCTACCCGTACGGTCTTGGCAGTTTTTCAAAAAAGAAGTAACAACACAAGCATTTCATCATGGGCGAAGGGATGAAAGATCATATCTGCGCATTTAGAGCAGCTGAGGGGTATATACTGCAGTACGATTGGTCAGCCGATTTCGATTACTTCTTGGTGTCAAATAAGGGGAACCGCCGGTAAAAGTTACATAGGGTTTTTATGTCAGCTCTTTGGGTTTGCCAGAAGAATGCCTACTCTTGAAACACGGAAACGAAGTTATTAGGAGAATTATATCCGTGTCTTTCCTGTAACAAATCGAGCAAGATGAAACGTTTCGCATTATTTGATAGCATCAAGATACATGTGAAAGATAATCGCGTCAAAAAAATAGATCGGTCGCAAAAATTCCATATGATACAAGGACATCAGTTCATAAGGGGGTTGCACTATAGGCAATAACTGTTTCCCGGCAGTGTGTGGTCGCACGGGTAGAGGAAGGCTTTGTTGTAATGAGTTGGATGCAATGCTGTTATTAAACTTTTGGAAGCAAATGGGTTGGAAAAGCTCGAAAAATTTTGGCAACTTACAATTGAAAAAACATTTTGACGGAAGCAACAACATTAATTATAAGTAGAATTTTTGTTTTACTGGCCTTCGATATTTGTTGACCTTGTGTTCCCTGCCTTGATGATTTTGATGGCGTTCAAGGCACCTCTTGAGATACAAGCATCCCAATTTTAACAGCCGCTCACCATTCGAGGCAGGGAAAGGTCAGTGTGGATTACGCTTGCTCTTGAGATATGATCAATTCTAAAGTCTTTTTTATTGATTATCAATATATATATGTATGAGGTAATACTATGAATTTTGGATGAATAATGAAAAAGATAAGCTGAAATTAGAGGAGGAGCAAGGATAAAAGAAACAGCCAGACTCATAACACTGAGGAATAATACAGGCGCGCGATAATCAAGGAATATAAGTTGCATGAGGACATGAAGTAATGTCACGGGTTAGATGAAAGACCTGGTATCAGGGTATTTTCCAACGCTTATAAGAAGGGCGTGGTTGATGGATATTGCCAGGGTCTGTAATCGTTTTTTATGACCTGAATTTGTGCACAATATATCTCAATTATCTCACATGCGACTCTCTTGCTCTGGAGAATTTATTCAAATACCATCACCCCTTGCCTGCTAATATTGATGATTTATCAAGCTATATATGCAAATTTATCTTAGCTTGATTGATTGAATTGCAATGTGATGTTATAATAGATTACTAAGACCCCTTAAATTTGTGTTTAGTTGTTATTCGTAATTATCTCCAACGAGGACAGGATGTATAATATATATCATTGTGAGTAGTAATTATGATAAATGAATCCTAGTTCGGTTGTGGACTGATTATTGATTCGATTCTATTTTGGAGATTGAATGAGACTAATACAGGACTTCATTTGTTTCCAAGTGTAAACAATTTTTCGAGTCACTTTCTAGAAAAAATCTATGTAGCAAAAAACAATTTCTCATAACTTAATCCGTCCAAATAAAGTTTCTCTTTGTTGTCTTGATTAGAGAAACAATTCATGAGGAAAATGGAATAAATTGAAGTAGAAATGAAGTAAGACATGGGGGAATGAATAAAGCAATAGGGAGAAGTAATGCAAGAGGAAATATGGTGATAGCTTATCTAACAAAGGCAAGTTCTTGAAATGATAATTTCCGGCTTTGATTCCAAAATGAACATTTTTCCACTTTAGTGAATCCAAGGAATATCAGCATTGAAATAATCTTTCCACCCTTTAACCCTTTTTGAAAACAACAACAAGCAAAACTAAAAAGGGGTGGGAAAATTCATTTTCGAGAAAAAATGTTTTCCATACAAAACAAACGGAGCCATAAGTGAATAATCTGTTATTTCGGTGACTCTATATTGTGCGGAGATTAATGTGGTTTACCAGTATTTCAAGTTATGCTTCTATTTATGTTATGTTTTTTGTCAGAAATTATGTTTTGAGGCTTTTAAGTAGAAGAGGGGAGATGTCGTGTGTAATCTGACATGCTTTACTGGCAATGAAATATGAGGTTTGTATGGGTGTAAAATGGTAGTGAAGTTGAATTATCTTAACTAACAAAGGCTACACAACTATTACGTATGTTTTTTGAACTAGGGCAGGGATGACCTTAGTTATGAGGATGGTATAAGACTAGAAGATTTTGAGTGAGACCCCACCGGACTTTTTTTTTTTTTTCCAAAACCTCCACGACTTTGCACTCGTTAATTGAAACATTCACCCCAATCTATCTCGTTATTTACAGAAATGCATGAAGTGTGGTCCACCAAATTTGACCACCCTTTCTCACCTCCAACTAAGCCGAACGACCACTCATTTCCTCCCACGACCACTTGCACTCAAACCACACACGATCGCATGACCCCTCATCCACCACATAGAGCCACCACCTATCCCTCATACATACATGCACCATACGATCCTTCAAGCTCACCTTCCCCAGTGACACCACCAGTCACCCCTATATCGTAGCACTCTCAATTCGAACAAAGTGCCCAGTTTGAAACTCCCCCACTCGCCACCTATCTACCTCTACACTCGACGACAAACGAGACCATCCACCGACCACCCAAAGCAAACCCCCCGCCACGACCAGCACAAACTCGAGACAGAACCCTATATCTCGAACCTGAATGAAATACAGTCGTTCGGCAACCAACCCAGCAGAAAACTCGAACAAACCCGACAACCCCATCCCCGATTTTCAACTCCAAAATGACCCCAACTTTTCGAATTCGAAGAAACCCAATTTTTGAACTAAAACCACCCAAATTTTCAACTCGAATGAACAAATCCGAGCAAAAAAAGAATTTCGTTAGTGAATTTCAGTGAATTAGGGTGTGGATTAGAGAGGAGAGTGAAATGAAACGATTTTGAGTGAATTGAGTGTGAGAAATTGATGACGAGAGTGGAAGAAAATCTGAACTATAGTAATTAAGAATGAAATGGGAAAAACAACAAGACATAATTAGAAGATGAGGATGGTGATACAATGTTGAAGATGGAAATGAAGAGTCGACGAAAGATATGATTGGAGTTGAAGTGGATTAAGAGTGAGAGAAAAAAAATTAAGGGATAAGAGTGTAATTTCGCAAAAATCTTGTTAAAAGATAACAGAAATATCATTTTTAGGGGTAATTACAATAACGAGGGAAGAGTTGTGGGGTTTGTAAAATAAAATAAAGATAGTGGGGGTTATTAAAAAAGTTGCGAAGAGTCGGGGGGTTATTCACAAAATCCTTACTAAAAAACAATATGTAAATTTGTGGGGTTATGTAAATATGAGTTTGTGTAGATATCTTTTACTATCTTGTATTATTTAAGTTTAAGAATTGTATTTTATCTTAATTACTCGCTAGAATAGTTTGCGGAAAATTAGGGCAAACATTCTTTCACTAACGCTTTGTAATTGAAAAAATATTAATCAACTTGATCTACGATAGAATTTCTTCTGATCTAGAACTGCCAACGATGGAAAAAAATACATACTAAGCTGAAAACTTGAGCCGAAGCCCATCAAGGCATAACTAACTGTTGTCGTTCAAAATACAGTTGGAGCCGATAGATCTCATCATTTGAGAGATCGACCATTCGTACAATCAATGAAAAGAAGGTAACCCCAACAACTCAGGTCGGAAGTGGAGGAGCGAACGAAGACTGAGTTGCTAAGGTAGTCACCTCGACCTCAGATTGCGATGGTACAGAACCACAACTCATCCAGCAGACTTGCAGCTACAACACCATAGAACGAGTCTTTCTATTAACCAAGCAGTTATCGGGATCCACTTGAAGTCTGTTAGCAGCCTCCAGGAATAAGTCCGGCTGCTGGGTTTCTCTGAATCGAACCTGCGCTCGCTCCATAGGATGAAGGAACAACTTTTTCATCCTTCTGGTGTTGAGATCTGGCGCTCTTTATTTCACAGAATAGAGTTGAAACGCAAAAGCATCGCGGAATCTCAATTTTATGGAGATGCTGTATAAGCCGATTCGCACCGGGAGTGCTTTCCTCATCCTTTCCACTTTGCACGAATCTAAAGGATGTACATTTTCAGCAATAAATTGATCAGGAGTAGAGGAAGTTCGTAATTTCTTCACAACAGCAATTGCGTGTTTTCCTTTTGTGGTTCTTGCTGCCCCTCTTCCATGGCTCGTGTTGTCAGTAATCATAAAAACTTGCATAAACTCGCTCAAATTCTCTCATCACATTTTTGTCGCATTTCGTATCCAAAGGGTACATCCAAATCAAGAATACTACATCCCAGAAAATATTGGATTTCTCCGCATTTTTTTAATTTCACAAGTTGTCATGGTTTAATTTTGCAAAAATAGTATTGAAAAAAATAAGGTGTTTGAGTCGGAAACCTGTTAAGAGGAAGAAGGTTTTAGCGTAATTTTCATGTGAAAATTTTAAGGTAACAACTTAATTAAACAACATGTTAATAAAGTCAAACTATATAAATAGTAAAATTGTTACAGAGTATAACATAAAAAAAACTAGTTAAAGGGATGACTTCAAAGAATATGAGTGCATACTTGGAGATAATTTGTTGTTAAGATAATCTTCAATTGCAAGCCCCGTTTTCTTCAGGATCCCAGCGGAGCACTTAAAGAACATTAGAATGATGAGCGACAAATATATCATAGCCCTATGGAGGTGTTTGTCCTCTTTGTCTTTKGGAATGTTGTGTTGGAAGAATTTACTTTTGTTAAGGTCACAAAATGTTATGAACTCTTTGAATAGGTGATAGAGGTTTAAGAGGGTGGCCTCGCTATCGCCACCCAGATCCAAGTGTACATAATATTTAGGTTTTTTCGCATCCATGATTTGTTCTAATGGTTTCGGCTAGCTAATAAGTAAAATTGTGTTTTTTTGATGGTGTAGTGTGCGGTTGGATTTGGTCGATGTTTTGGAATTGAAGGTTGGTTTGATTAAGAACTAAGAGCACGAGCACGAGCACGTATTTATAGCGGGAATAAACGAGCATGTTTGCATGATCATATATGCCCTAGCTAAGCTACCTTACTTGCATGGTGAAAAAAGAGTTATCTCTTTAAAAAAGTAACTTAGTTCTTAATTTAGAATTTTGATAGCTTGCATGCTTCATTATTCTATTCTAAAGTTGCTTTCATGTGTGATATAAGATTATCCGTTTGCTCAATGCAATGGTGCCKCATGCATGCATAAAAGGAACCCTAGTAATTATTCGTCCTTCTCATTATTACTCCTTTAGTTTATATATGGGTGCAAATAAATTGCAATGACGGGTTATATTGCAAATCAGGATGAGATGATTCGATCTTAATTCTAATCTATGATGTATGTGTCTTCAATTATAACCAATAGATCAAGATCTCATCGTTCATTTATTATCCTCTAATTAGTTGTTCAATTAATTTATTTTCTTCTTGCAACATGGTCAAATCAAATCGATATGATATAAGAGCTCTTAATTGAGATTATAAAAGTCAACAATGGCAGAAATTGATTCACCATTGATGAGGAGCTTCACTTCTTTTTTTTTTTACGGGAAGAAAAGAGGTTTCTTTAATATGAAATAGTCAAAAGACAAATACAATCAATAGAAGAAAAAAATTTAACAAAAATATAAAACACCTTAGAAGTAGTTACAACGCAGATTCGATTTAAAATAATCTCAACAAAAATCTTCATCCGAAACATTACAATTTGTGAATTCGCTCTGATTCAACATAACATTCAATTCGTTGATGCGTAGTTGTTTGGATGATCACATATTTGTGATTTTCTAACGAAAAACATTTAGAAACCCTAGATAATCTGATCTTCCATGAAGGAAGACAAGAAATTTAAACTCCAAACGAACTCTCACAAAAGGAGATAATAATATACCCAAAAATTGTGGATAAAACTCTCATCAAGAGATAGAAAAACCAAAAAATTGGGATAAAACTCTCATAAAAAGATAGAATGAAAAATTAATCATAAACAAATAATTAAAAATAAAGCAGTAGAAAGAAAAATTGGATGCCATCATTTGAATAATTTAGAGTTTAGAGAGAGGTTTTTAGAGATAAAAGAGAATTAGATCAGAGAGAAATGAGGAACTTCACTTGAAGTTTCCAGAAATGCCAGAGAAAAGAAGAGAGATAAGAAGATAGAATAATTGAAAAAAAGAAAATGTGTATTATTATTATTATTGCCCTCATATCAGAGTTTGGGTTGATAATGTTCCAAGTACGGAAATCTAAAATATAGAAAAATAGGGAATCGAAATCGTTGTGTCTGAATCTTGAGTGTCGCCGGAAAATCCGTCGGAAAGTACGCCGGAGATCCGCGTCCGGTTCCCTGAGGAGAGAGAAAGAGCGGTCAGAGGGCCCAGGGGTTTGTACCCTGGGGACCACCTCCGATGCTAAAGTCAGCAATATGAGGAGAGAGAAAAGTGAGAAAGAAAGAATTTAGAGAGAGAYWGTGTGTACTGATGTCAGAAATCACAAAAGTTGGTCCCTTGATTTTGTGGTCTTCAATCCTATTTATAGGCAGTATGAGGGCATAATCGTAATTTTGCCAACTATCAGAAAGATCTAGAAGATCTCCTAACAGAATTCCTATTAAGCTGCTTCTCCAAGAAGCTATCTTCTGTTGACTGGTCAACGTAATTAATAATGGCATTTTTGTAATAAGGTCATTGGGCCTGGCCCAGTATTAGGTGGGCRGGAACAGTCAGCCCCACGCTCGATTTCTTTAGTCTTTTAAAGTGTCGAGCGGTATAAATATCAGACCTCATACAATGGCTTAACATTCCTTAGGGTAATAGAGGAAATCCTACATTTAGGATTTTTAGCCCCTGCCCTGAGGACTGATAAGCCTGATAGCGATTGAAATCTCATGTCAACTGAATCCTTCATCCATTTATATTGAAGACCATTCATGGGTGAACACCGACCATTGGGCGTTTACAATCGAAAGACACAATGGTTGAAACTTGGCGACTCCGAGAAGTACGCAAATGAAATCCATTGGGCGACAGAGCCAATGGCGTTCAGAAGCCAAAAATATACTTCTAAAGAAAACCAGGTGCGATACTGCCCCAGCGTTTATAAGCAAAAGTCACTGTCAAGAAACATGGCGGTCCGAGAGTGAATAAAAAGAACCCATGGGATTACGCCATGACGGTTTATAGCCAAGTCCATGGTTCGAATGGAAAGATGAGCGGTTACGAGAGTGAACAAAAAGAACCATGGGCGATTAAAGCCCCATGGCTGTTTTTAGCCAAAATTTATTCTAAGAAACCCGATGGGCGATTATGCCACTGGCGTTTATTTAAGCCAAAAATCCATGTTCCAATATTAATCAAGTTTGCAGATAATATGCTGAATCCAAGGGCGATTACTGCTTGGCGTTCAGAGTCTAAAAGTCCATGTTTGAAAACATGGCGGTCCGGACTTGGACGCAAACTGAACCCAAGGGCGATTTAAAGGCCTATGGGTTCAGGAGCTAAAGAGTCCATGTTGAAAAACATGGCGGTCGAGATTGGATCCAAATTGAACCAAGGGCGATTATAGCCTAGTGGCGTTCAGGAGCTAAAAGTCATGTTTGAAAAACACGGCGGCGAAGAATGACCGTGCTAACCAAGGCGCTTATAGCTATGGCCGGTCAGTGAGCTAAAAGTCTATGTTGAAAACATGGGCGGTCCGCAGAATGAACCTAAATCCTTAACTTAGCTTCCAAAGTTTTTAGGGGAAATTTCCTATCCCTAAAGAAGTGGGCGTCCGAGATATTGGCCAAAATCCTTGGAATTAGCCCCAAGGCTTTAGGGGAAATTTCCTCAAATCCCCAAGAAAATAGGCGGTCGAGAAATTGGGACCAAAATCTTGAATTAGCCCCAAGGCGTTTAGGGGAAATTTCTATCCCCAATATGAAAAATGGCGGTCCGGAATTGGACAAAATCTTGAATTAGCCCAAGGCGATTAGGGGAAATTTCTATCCCAAAAAATGGGCGGTCCGAGAGAATTGGAACAAAATCCCTTGGAAAGCCCAAGGCGTTTAGGGGAAATTTCCCTTATCCCCAAGAAATGGGCGGTCGGATTGGACCCCATAAAATCCTTGGAATTAGCCAACGGCGATTAGGGAAATTTCCTATCTCCAATGAAAATGGCGGTCCGAGAATGGGACTCAAATCCTTGGAATTAGCCCAAGGCGATTAAGGGGAAATTTCGCTATCTCCAAAGAAAATGGGCGGTTCCAGAATTGGACCAAAATCCTTGGGAATTAGGCCCAAGGCGATTAGGAAAATTTCCTATCCCAAGAAAATGGGCGGTAGAGAATTGGACCAAATCTTGGAATTAGCGCCCTAGGCGTTTAGGGAAATCTACCCCCAAGAAAATGGGCGGTTCGAGAAATGTGGACCACAAATCCTTGGAATTAGCCCAAGGCGATTTAGGGGAAATTTCCTATCAAGAAAATGGGCGGTCCGAGGAATTGGACCAAAAATTTGGAATTAGCCCCAAGCGATTGGGGAAATTTCCTATCCAAGAAATGGGCGGTCCGAGAATTGGACCAAATCCTTGGAGTAGCGCCCAAGGCGATTATGGAAATTCCTATCCCCAGAAATGGGCGGTCCGAGAAATTGACCAAAATCTTGAATAGCCCCAAAGGCGATTAGGGGAAATCAAAAGACTTTCCTAGGAATCGCTAACGTGACTACTTGTCTCTGACTTGGAAGGCATGTTATCCACCGGATAATGTCATGGTCTAATGGGGTTACAGGCCATATTTTATACGCTTTTAATACCAAATACATCTGGCAAAAGACATACCGAATATTGGTATAGATGCCGTACTATCAAAGACTGTATGATAGCCTTTAATGGGCTTCAATACTCAAGCCCAAAGGAAAAAGCAACACATCTTATATAAGTGTAGTGTCTTTCACAGTCATTCTTATTCACAACATTTTTGAGAAGAGATAAATCTCCAAATTCCATTTGCTTCTCAAAGTCTCAATTCAATCCACATTCCTCCAACTTCAAGTGATACTAGGGCGCTACTGAGTGAGGCGTTCAAACGAGATTTAGTCACAAATTTGGTGGTCCGAGAACTCGTTCCAAACTTCTCTCTTAAGGTAAAGTCTAAACCTCCTTGTTTTATAATTCTAGGTTGACCTAGAAGTCTTAAAACGCCTTACCTTTAGTAAGCATTAGATATGAAATAGAAGCTGACTCTTCCAACCGAAATGGCGGCTAGGTGTAGTCACACTTATAAGGATACCTATAAAAATAACTGAAAACCCAAAACGCCATGTACTCTACGCCGTTCCTGTAGAAAGCCTCGAGACTAGTGGCCATAAATACTAGCGACAGTAACGCCGGGGTTGAAGAAGAGGAACACTCAGAGAGAGCATAAATTGAGGATAACAATGGCTGCTTACGCCAAATATGGCATTTGTTACTTAAACCAGTTAATCCTTTTATCACCTCAGAGTCCTTGTCAAGATGTGAGAGAACCATATGACGATCCTGAGTCAGACGCCTGAGTCGCCCAGGACTGAAGCTCACCTCCAACGCCCTAAGGGGCTGCAGGTTTATAACTTAGTAACCATTTTAGAATGGCTAGGCAGGAAGCGCATAGGCGGCAATTACCTCCGTTATCGCTCTGAATGATTACAACCATCCAAATCAGGGGACTAAAATGGGCGGTAACTGTGATACCCTTCCTGGTTGTATAGTTGTGTATGATGTTTGCATCTAGAGTAGGAATCGATCCCTTCATCCTTTTCTCACTGCTCACGAGTTTTGAAACGGATATAGAGTTTACCCTGGCGATGTTAATGCAAACAGTATATCCTCCAAATCTTATCCTTTCATCGCCTTGTGGATTTCTCAAGGTTGCGCCTCCTTACTTTGGGGAAGACATGTTTTATTGGTTGAATCAAAAAAGGATTCGGGCCTGTTGGTATGGATCCGGACAGAAATCACTAAAGGTTCTTCAAGACTGTTCAACCACAAGGGTTTTAGGGGCAAGTTGTGTTTATCTACCACGGCGAGGAGTGGAATATCCCAACAAAGCAGTAGCCGCTTCCCAACTTTCGCTCAAGTAAATGGATGTCCCAGATGTCCAAGGAAGAGGCTGTAATGGCTTTGTACTGTTGTAACAAATTTAGATCTGGTGGCGAGGGATGTTGTTCCCTTGTTGGTGGGTTCCCAAGGTCAAACACTACAAGGGAATTTTCTTGTCTTAGTGTGGGTCTTAGCCAGGCGTATACTAGGGTATGAGTCATACTTTCTTTCATAACCGCCTTTGATTTGATTGTCTTTCTAAACTTTTCTTTGTCGCGCTTTTGTTCAGGGCGAGATTCACCTGATGGGGAAGTGTTTTATCAGATGAAACCGAATGGCTGATTGAATTATGGACCCTGTCTCTGACGAAGAGACTACTATTCCCCTCTCCTCAGTAAGTTATTTCACTTTTCTGTAAACTTCTTTATCTCGCTCATAGCAACACATTGCGTTTCCCTTTTTCAAAAAGAGTAAGAAAAGACGCGAGAATGAACACGGCGGACAAGGTTGAACGGCGTGTGTGGCTGAGATGAGGCTGACCCGCCCATCTAATGAACGCCTTCGGGGACAATGAGCCACTGAAAACCGCCCTTTTGCCGATAGATCTGTGAACGGATCAAACGGGTGTGATGACGATCGGCGAGCATCTCTGCCAGGAGGAGAGGAGACGCGAGGGGGCCCAGACGGTGAGGAGACTCCGTTCCAGTAACGGCGGGGGAACGGTGACCATGAACGCCCTCGCGAAGACGAATATGCTGGGGTACCCTTACTGACCTTCACAACGAGAGTTCAAGCTCACCGAGCTTGCCGCCATCATCTGAGATGCTTCAATGTGAGGCGGATGCAGAGGATGATCAATGAGGGACGGGAAAAACACTGTCTTCCACTTGAGGGATACCTGGTTTGAGGTAGGCGCTCACATCACTTTGTTCCTTCTTTTTCTTGTTGACGTTAAACTGACTTCACATCTTGACAGTGTCTGCAGGACTTCATGGATGTCTGAGGCAATGCTCAGGCGTTGCTTCCAAGAGGAATCGTCAGGGCGCTGAGCTTGGCGGAATCAAAGAAAAAGGCTGAAGATCTGGCGCTGCAGATCAGCAACCTTAAAAAGGAGCACGTCCAGAGCCTGCAGTCCAATGGAAGAAAGGCAAAAAGCGCGAGGACGCCTAACTAAAAGAAGGCTGAGGAGGCGAAGAAGAACGCTGAAAGGGACCTGGCACTGTTCGTCAGGGTTGGCGAAGTTTAAAGCTGCCTGAGACACCCAAGTCAAAACGCCAAACAGACATTCTCCATGGCAAGAGAACCCTGAAGGAAAGAAGTGGCGGGATGAAAGCTGTTTTACAGCAATGTCAGCAGGAAGCTCTCTGAGCAAACCAAATCAGGGTTCTCGCCGCTGTGCATGGGTGGTCCGTGGCAAGAAGGAGGAGATCCCAGGCCGCCTGGTGAAATCCTTGGCCAGGAAAAGGCCAGGCAGCTGGAGAGGCAGGCTCACATTTGCCCGTTAGAGCAAAGAGACGACTAGGCGGCAAGAGCAGAAAGGCGAAGAAAAGATCTTTGAGAATGCTGCATCGCCAGAAACAGCGGAAGCCAAGCTGACAAGCCGTGCATAGGACTGAAGAAAACCATACAGCTGGCGCCTCCAGCCTCGAAGCATCGTCCAGCGGCTCAAGGACACAGACTGCTT
>SNQN01001672.1:65061-89614 GCA_008642245.1 Bassia scoparia | reverse complement strand
TGATGTTGAAGAGTTAATGGAGGATTGAGGGGTGTTTTTGGAGATGATGGCTGACATATGCATTACTCAAATAGAAAAGAAAAACAAAAAGGTAAAATTATGTGTATTGGTTAAAGTATACCCTTAAGAGTTTGGGAGTGTTGGACTAGCGTGTTGGGTAAAGGATTTTCTATGAAGATTAACGGTGGTACGGGTCATAAGACAAAACTATTGACGTTTTAACCATTGGAATGACCAAGTAGATGGAGGATAGTTTTAATGCAACATTGCCAACATCGGTATGGCATAGTTGGGCAAAAAAATAAATATAATATGGCTTTGTTTGGCAACTCAGCTTTTTAGTGGTTTGTGTCTTCTGGCTTGTTAAAATGGTCACAGAAGCAAAAAAGAAGATATTTGGTAAATGGCTTGTTGGTTGGCTATAACAAGCCAGCCTTTTGCAGCAAAGCCAAAGCTTACTGGGAATAGCTTCTATGTTGGCTTTTGACTGTCAAATTTAAAATTACAGTTTTCTACCTTAGTACTATATTTATAATTATAATTAGCCATGTAAATAATTACCTCATAATAATGTTTATACTCCATAATTGATTAATTAATAATTTATAATTAGCTAAATAATGAAAAATTATTAATTATTAATTATTAATTAAGTATTTAATATTAATAATCAGTAATTAATAGATAATATCAATCAGTAAGAATTATAAGAAACATAATTAGATAAATAATTATAATTATTTAATATCTAATGAATGAGTAATTGTGAGTAATTATAAAGTTATAATTAAATTATAAGTGTAATAATTATTAACATTAAGATTAATAATTAAACATAATATTATAAATTATATTTAATCCCTTAAATTTATAATTATAATTTATAATTTATAATTTATAATTTTATAATTGAATAAATTGATAATGATAATTGATATTTATAATTGACAATGATAATTGATAATTGTAATTGATAATTGTAATTGATAATTGATTATTGATAATTGAAATTGATAATTGTAATTGATAATTGTGATAATTTGATAATTATAATTTATAATTGATAATGTATAATTGATAATTAGATTTATATTGTAATCATAATTAATATAATTATACATAAATAATATGTTATACAGAGTCATTATATTTATAATTAGTAATTTAATAATTAATAAAATAATTAATTATATAAGTATCATGTATTATAAGTTGATAATTAATGCCGAAATAAGAAGTGTAATTAGTGGAATATATTATTGAATTCCATTATGTAATTTTGCATTCTTAAAATCTTAAATCCAACAATCAAATTTGTTCAAAATTGTTTTTATCAAGCAAGCAACAGCCACCAACAGTCAACCAGCCAAACAGCTAGCAGCAAAACCATTTCCAAACACCAACCCTACGTTGTTGTAATATAATTCCTCAGTAGATGCACTGTAAACATTGTAGATCAAGTAAGATGCAGCTAATAGAAAGCATATTTACATGAGTGGTGGCCAATGGGTAATAACACAATATTTGTCGTCGTCTAGTATAAAGTACAAGCTTAAAAACCAAAGTTTGATCATATTTCGTTTGCGATTATTTCAGCAATAACTAATATGCTTTGAACTTCAATCCATCAATGTCAGCTAGGCATTCCCCTGTTTTGAAAGGTTGCAAGTTACACAATATTAAGATACAAGGCTGAAAAAATTCGCTGTTTAACAATACTCCAGGCCTCCTGCTTCCCTTGAATCTCCAAACTGCATTTCCGATTACACAGCTATGCCTATGTGAAGACAAAAGAAGATCAGTCCATGCTGTCTAACATATAATTAAATGCTGATATGATCACAGACTTAACAGTCATTTGATCGATAGTAGAGCGAGATGGATCCCTGTATATGTTCAAAAATGCTCTTGCTGCTAAGTGCATTGCAGAAGATGTATTGTATGAAGTTCTTCAAAATCATGCAATGATGGAATATCTTTGTATTTCCCAACAAAAACAGTAAAATAACAAAAGACAGATTTTGCTACTTTATAAATAGAAACGACTGCCTCTGTTCTTAGAGTTAGACTATTGGATTCCTTTGGGAGATTGATCTTTTCCCTTCCTGATTCAAAGGGAGATAAAATAAGCCATAACATAACCACATTCCAAAATCCGTGTCTCTAATTTGCGTCGAATTTCAAAATGCGAAGGAGAATTACATTTTGAAGGCCAACAGCAGGAAACACTGGAATTTATCCTTCTATTGGTTAGCACAAAAAAGATGATGGGAACATGAAAAGAGAGCATTAATCTGTCGCGAACCTGTTGAAGTGTTGACGCCTTGATGAGTCACTAAATGAAGGAAAATTGTACAAACTACACTTACATTTTTTTATTTTTTTTGATTTTTTGCGAAGGGAAACTACCTAGGTTTGGAAAACTTGTAGCAAACTACCTAAGGTTAGCAAAAACTTTGTTGCCACTTACCTTAAAATGTATTCCGGCGTTGACTCATAGTTTTCTGGCCATTAATCTCACGTGATTGCACATGTTATCGGTTTTTCCTCTTTTCTTCTTATTTCCATATTCCCTTAATTACACTCCAATTTCCATAGCCATTTTCTGATTAAACCTTTTCTTCATTCTTACCGCATCAATTACTCCCTTAAATGCAATTATCACCTCCAATTTAATTTCTCCTCATCCTCACCTTTTCTTTCATCTTCAATACATCAGTTAACTTAATCAAGAAAAAAATTGAACAGCCACAAAGAATTCAGTAGCGACAAAAAAAACCGCCCAACAAAAAACCGCAAAAAGGAAACAGACCAAAATCTAGTTAAATTGCAAATTATCGAATAGAAAATCAAAACAAAAGATAAATTCTCTGGTTTTTCCGGGCTTGATATCTGGTTAGAAAGAGGCTCACAATATGGAATTCATATTGTGAGGACTAGAAAGAGGAAGATCATGGGGAATTTATATTGTAAGAAAGCGAAGATCTGGAATTCATATTGTTAGAAATTAAGATTTCGAGGAGTGTGAGATGAGGTTGCTGACATTTGTGAGGAAAATAGGAGGATGTTTGTTGTTGTGTTGCAGAATTGTTTACTGCGTATGTGTTGCTCATGTTTTTGAAGAAGACGAAGGAGGAATTCGCAATGGTCGTTGTGAAGAGTTGGTTGGGGGGTGGTGTTGGAACCTCACCGCCGTTGTTCATGGTTGGGTGATGGGTGTGGTGAGTTGGGGTTTAAGAGGCTATCTTTGAGGAGATGATTGAGATCAGATGCATTATGAATGAGTTTTTTTATTCAAAGTTTGATTTTTGAAGATTGGGAAACAAGAAGCTTGTAATTGAGACTATGATGTTAGTGTATAATGGGAGAAGAGTTGTATTAAGGGGAAATATTAAGAAGCAAAGGGGATAAACGAGAGGCATGTGAAGTAGCACTTGGGACTTTAAGTCACCTAAAATAGGGTCAATGCTTGAAAACCAAAATAGGTAGTGGTTCCAGAAATTTAAGGCTAGGTTTAAGTAGTTTTTGTTTACCTAAGGTTTAGTTCTCGCAAAAAAAAAGCTGTAAGGTACGTAGTTGTTGGACAATTTTTCCCTCAGATGAAAATGAAAGATTAAGCAATTCCAATTCACTACACTTCTTTTCAGACCAATATTACACGCAGCAAGGGAAACTATTATTTTTACTGTTTCAACTCTTCTTCTCCACTCATCCATCACATTCTCAACCCATACCATATGTCACAATCTAGATATTTAACGTCATTGTGCAACCTACAATTAATGTGAAGTGAATGGAGAGCAGTGAATCTGCTATTCAGAGCTCGGATTCATTATTCCAGAGTTTGGACTTCGTCATATTCCTTTTATTCCTTCTTTTTTTTGCTGAGCAGTAACATAAATCTACTGCTAAGTTGCTAGCCTCCAAATTCAAAACCTAACATAGCAACAAACCTATACTAAATTCACGTTCAAAATATATTTCAAAAAAATCACACGCGGACACACACACACAGAAAAACATATTTAAGTGTGTTTATTTGACACAACATATACCTTCAAGTTGCTTATTACAAGTCACAAATCATAAGATGCTACATGATTCACAAGATCAATCATCTCAATGTTAACATTGCTGTACATAGACAGTTTCTAACATAACATAAATTCGTGGGAACTAAGTTTTTAAGAATATCCAAATAGAAGTACAGAATACTTAACCTCCATGCCACACTGTTCTATCAGAAAAACTATTGGCTGTTAATATTTTGATGTTAACATGTTCATCTCAAATTATTTAAAATCACAAGAATATATTGGCTTATTTATTACCTTTTCTTATTGTGAAATCATTGTTTTTATAACTACTTAGTTCAGTTTTTACACTGTTTATTAAATTTGATTTTAATTGCAGGTTCTGTCATGGTCAAACAAGTGGTGCCCAACCACCCTGCAGCACAGATGACGATTGCACTTCCATTTGTTTGCGGCAAGGTCACTGCTCAAACGGGAATGTGTTTGCTGTTGATAAGGACTCAGTTGAAAAGCAAGATTGCAAGGCTGTGGCGTGCTCTAAGCACCGTTAAAGGACTAGAGGCTAGCGTCATTGCATCAACAGAGGCCTTTGTATTTACATAACAGAAAAATTTGTTTTTTTTTTTTTTTTTAAATAACTCAATCCAAGCAGAAACATTAGTTGGATTCATGAAGATTTATTAACTATTCTTTTTCTCTTAATAACTAGGAATATTGAGTGGTCTTACTAGTGTATTAATCTCTCTGTCCCATAACTTGCATTTGAGCAAAACTAAATAAAAGAATTTGGTGTGTTCCCAGTTTGAAAAGCTTATTATGATAACGATTTTAATACTCGAGTGACATGCATTATATTTATAGCTCCTACTTGCTATTCAGGGTTCTGAGAACACAAAAAAGGTAAACTTATACCATTTATAATCCGCAGGATCTCCCCAATTCCAAAAATCAACAGAATCCCTTAAAAGAAAGGTTCATGACAAGGTCATAAATTTCTAGATTCAAAACCATAAAGTGGAAGTAATAACATACCTGACACTAATACAGCAGAGCTAGGTCTGAAATTAAAGTGGAATGTAACTCCAAACACGGGTTTCCTAAGCTTTCGATAGTCCAAGTGGTGTGTACTCATTGGGTAGTGATGCTGGTCGACAATGCCTATTGTTGAATGATCCACAAGGACAAAAACTTCCCCTTCCTGGTGCATCAAACAATCGCTTGGCAAGATTGTAACCCCAGTCTTTAGGAAGTCGAAAGATATTCCATTCCCCCGGGCCTTTCAACCTAAATTATCAAAATATTCCTGTTGTTGATGCCAACTTCCACAAACATCCTCACGACACATAAAAAACTTTGACCCACCACGCGTCATTAGCACTGATTCCACATCATGATGTGTCAAACATCTCACGGGCTTAAATCGAGGCATTATCCTATCGACCCACAACTGTCCATCTCAGACCCAATCCATACAGAGTCTCATCAACAAAAAACTCCTTGTTCTAGTGTGGAATGAGTAGGGATATCGAAGTGTCACCGTGCCTTGAACTTTCCATTTCATGTTATATGGAGTCGAGTTATTCTTGTCCATTTGTTTGAATTCAATGAAAAGAATGTGTCTAATTTCTTGTGCACCATTTCAAATTCATTGCCTAAACAACCTATATAATCATCAAGAGATCGGAACATACCGAATCCACTGAACCGGTAATTGCAAGAAGAATTCAATTACGAGAATCGGGTCACAATCTTGCAATGCTTTCCAGTCATGGGTTCCACAAATGAAAAAAGCATCCAAATGAAGCTTAACAAACCACCCATTACCAAGACCAATCAAACAAGGATTCATCCTCCATCAAATCAAACCCTTAATTTCACCAAATTCATGTATATCCATCAACAACAACAGATTACCCATTTCATAACCATCATCATCAAATTCATCACTATAAGAGAACATGTAATTATCGCTCCTATTTTGGAGGACATGACACAAGTACTGCATTTTGGGAAAATGGGGTGACAAAAAGGAGATTACTTGAGATGGGAATAAGAAATTGATGAGATAGAGAGTAGAATTACCATTGTTGGAAAACTGGCTGATTTCGATTAGATTTGGCGGCATTTGATTGAATGTGTTCTGCACCAAATCATGAGAAGGTGTAATTTGCTGTTCAATTTCAAGAGATTGTGCTTCTTTCATTGCTCAATTTTGCTTTTGTTTCAGTTATGTTTTCCACTTATTCCTTTGCTCAGGCTGAAAAATTGGATGTTCATGGCTTTTCTGTTATGTGAGTGCTCTATTCGTAAAAGTAGGGTTCGTGTGTTTCTTTTGGGAAGTTGGCCGAATTTCGGTGATCTTGGTGTGTTTTTAATTGGTTTGATTTTGGTTCTTTTTTGAAAATTTATTATCACGTCAAGGTAAGGGTAGGTGGTTTTAATGAGCCAAGCTTGCTCTCGACGCGACTCAAGTTCACTCGAAATTTTTACTTATGAGTTTATTTATATTTGAATCAAAAATTTAGGAACAGTTCGAATAAATTTTGTTATGTTTTATATTTAAACCATAATTAATAATGAAAATTAAGAGTGCAGAATAACTGAATGATTAAAAGTTTCCCTCCTGCACTCCAAGAGATATTTGGGATTCGATTCTTCATCCCCACCTTTTGTTGAAATTTATGCTATCAATATAGGTATTATATTTTTCTAAAAAACGTTATTATATTGATATGAATTTCGCAATCAAATAGGTTTATATGCATTTTGATTTTCAAGGCTTTAAAAACCTCGAAATTCGATATATTCGTCACGAAGCTAAGCTCAAAATATCCAAAGCTCAACTCGGCTCATTAGACACCCATTGGCAAGAGAGTGGAAAAATTTTAGGGAACGAACTGAAGTGCCTTATATTCGGTGTTAAAAAATTTTGTTTCCATATATATTTCACTGTGTCGAGACTTGGACAGGCTTCAATTCATTGGATTTTTCTTGCAATGTGTCACTTTACCATCAAATTTCATTTTAATGTCCCGTGAGCATTTTTAATTCCCTGGGCACACATTAGAAAAACGTTTTTAATATTTGATCAGTTACATTTAATATCCTTTACCTCTGAAAGGCTGAAAAAAAACATCAGAAACAATTGTTAGTAATAATTTGAAATTAGATGAAGCTATTAGACTATAATATCAAATTCCTAACATGACATTTTGTTGTTGTGGGACTCTTGTGCTTTTCATAAAATTTTCAGTTCATAAATGTTGAAGAATGTATTAGTATATGGATCTTTACCATTATTGAGCATCATGGATTCTCCTCCTGCTTATCAATCATTCCACTATCTCAAAGCTCATCATCGAAAAATCCTACAAGGTGTTGAATTAACGGATGTAGATATTAGCAATATCGTAGTTTGATTTAACAACATAACCTGCTAGGCTGCTAGACAACTTTATTCAGACAGAGAATTTGCATATAAATTGCAATCGGACGATATTCCAGATTACATGATACATTATCACACAGTTTGTGGATCTTACAATGTTTTCTTATTGTTAAAGAAAAATGACTTGGCGTATTTCATGCAGCATAGAGCCCTGCAGTTCCAAAGCACAGCCTATCAAGCAACAAGCACAAAGCACATTAAGCAGAATAAGTTTCTCGAATTGAACAAACATTATTTTTCCAATTGAAGGACTTTGCAAGGAGCAGGTAGGAATGAACAAGAGCAAAGACGATAACCATTAATACAAACTAGTATCTCATCACATGGAAAGTTCCAATACAGATAATACAATGCTTGATCATGTAAATCTAGATTAGCAAGGGTTCAACTTCAAAGCAAGTATATGAGAATATGACGATACTTACAAAGGAATGTTAGATGTCCGACAAAAAATGTTGTGTTCGAAGGGGATCTTCGTGCTAGTATTTTAACTACTACTGATCATGGGCTAATGTATAAAGACATGGCCTTGCGCCTTGTAGGCCTCTTTCAGTAGATGTTATCAAACAAAACTTCTCCCTTGCCCCTCCCTTTTCCTCAATCCACCAATGGCTTGCATAAAAGTGATATTAAGTCCTAACACAGCTGCCATTGGAGCAAGGCACATAGTGGAGCGACATCAAACGGCTTTCTGATTGAGAATATGTTGGAAACACCCAGGGGTGTATGTGACAGTCTCCTATGAGATCACGTGGAAATGAGGTCATAGTGGAACTGATTTGAGGTAATTGGTCGCTCACCTGACGTCCTTGACTAAGATGAGCAGCTGTAGCATTAAATGCATTGTTGAGGGGGAGATTTAGAAGAAATACAGTCATGTGAGGGAATTGTTTCAAATTTTACTTGTGTTTGGTGGGAAAGGAGCTCGATTCAAAAGTTATAGGTTGTGATGCCTTTCTGGTCGTAGGTTGGAAATAGTGGTTTGTGTGCAGCAGCACAATGTGTTTGATCCCTTTCTTGTCTTAAGGTAGCTCAGTCACTCAGGGGTCAGGGCCAACATTTCATATCATATTTCATAATTTGTTTCAAAATCGAATGAAGATGTCGACAATTTCACAATTCAGTTTTACAGAAGAAACAGGAACTAGGGGGGCAAATATAAAAAATTTAAATGCAAGAGAATCAGCTTCACAGAGTCACCGAGATGGGCATTAAACTACAAATTCTGGGTTTTCTGACCAAAAACGACAGGGCAAAAGACGTATGCAAGCAGATTCAGTCTTGGTATTTGAAAACATAGGCGTTAGGCTGATTCTTATCAGCAAAACTATCAGTCTCACTAGTTCTCTTCAGAAATCAGTGACAGTAATGGTGGAAATAAATTTGAAATGACAGTCCAGGAAATTACTTTCGGTATTAACTGATATTGAGTAACTTTAAAAGTATAAATTTGAAGTGATAATGCCTTTGTTGATTAGCTGAGCTGCAAGTTTGTGGCGTAAAGTAATAAAATGAATTCATGAGCAACAAACAGGATTGCTGAAAGAAGATTGTAGTCGGCTAAGTTCTCTAATCTAACGAACAAGAGCAAAATAATGGACATATGATATGTATGTGTTCAAACTTTCTTAAAAGAGACAAATTTTACTCCATGCGAAGTTGCCTGCCTCAATAAACACGCAGCAACTTCTGTAGTCTAGAAAGAACCAAAAGACAGGCTGGTCAGAGAGTTTGAAACAAAACTAAAGAATTAGTCCCTAACAATAGTGTTGGCAAAATAACAGATATGCACAACATTGGATAAATATGAGCAGTTGCACATTCACATTCGGTCGGTAACTAACGTCCTTTCATGTGACTGTTTGCCAGTTGTGGTTCTTGAATTCGGGGTGGCCTTCTTGAGCCCAATTTCACGTTACTAAACGGAACCACCATACTCAATTAGAATATTGAACCTTAACTAATGTGATGGTTAATTGCAAAGTAATTTATTAAATGGTGATGGAGACCAATTCACTCCGTTTTAAAATAACAGACCCAGACTACCAACCGACAATAGATATGAAGTATTTCATCTAAACTAAAGCAAACTGGTGCCGGAGGTTTGTAACTTATACCACACCCAATTTAGGCCCATCTTTCCGGATGGCCAACAAAAGTAAAGTATTGAAAGTTTCAGGCGGCGAAAAACAAATTAGTGTGATTGCACCGTATAACCTGTGCCGGTTACGAGTGTACAACCTTGGCTACATGGACAGACTAGCGGAGTTTAACAGGGACCTATCAGGCTATCAACCTAATATGGCACGAAGAGAGACGAAATAGACCCGTATTAAAAATGCACTTTCGTAAGTAATGGTTGTATGCAAAATGCAATACTTCAGCCAAGTTTCATAATGTTTCACGCAATTCATTTGAGTTTCTACACTCAGCCGTTTGCAGCACAAGGAAATCCCCAACATGAGAGAAGCGAACAAAACAGATAACAAATCAATTATATTTGACTCAATTCTCATGAAGCATACTTTATATCACAAATTACTTACTGCTTAAACTAATCAAGAAAACATTCACGACAACATAGTTGTTGACTTAATCTTGCCAAAAATATGAACAAATTCAGTGCAAAATTGGGCAAATTTTGCAAGTCATTAACTACTTTATGGTATAAATGAAATAATAATCAAAGAGGACATATGCTAAATCAGCACCTATCATTTTGTCAATAACCTCATTAAATTAAATCTAATATGAGATAAATTACATTATGATATAATCATACCTGACTATCGAAATGGGATTTGCAGAATCAAGCGAAACGGTCCTTAGCATGTTTGAAAAAACGCAGCAGAACAAAGAACAGAAGCAATGAAGGCGAAAATACCAAGCCCAATCATCAATGAAATCACGCAATACAATATCCATTATTGACTGAATTACTCACAAGAACAAACACATCTTTCCTCTCTTGTTAATCGCTTTTACTTTTTAATTTGTGGGTATTTCAGCAGAAGATTGAATAAATTGGAAAAAGGGATAACATTTTCGGGTAAAAATACGAGATATTCACTACACGCTTATAATAATATGGTATGATAATCGCATGAAATTTTGATGAGTTAAAGGTGATGTTTTTTCAATGAATTGAAGGTTCGACAAAAACATTTGAAGGACACATGTCTAAAAAGATTGAAGATGAGGAATATAATTTATTTGTTTTTAATTTGTTTGATATTGGGATTCGTGAACTCTCATGATTATTTTTCATTTGAGGAGAAGAAAGTTTCGTTAATTAACGTTTATTCATCCATTAATCACTTTCACTGTTTTTCTCAAAGAATTACTCCGTATTTTATTTGTTAACATTATTTTTTTTTTTTTTGGTGAGAATTGTAAACAATTGTTAAGTAGAAGTAATTTTTTTTAATTGCTGAAGTCAATTTATTCCTATTTGTAATGTTCGTGAATTACCCAATTGTTCTTTATGGTTATTTGTCTATCATTGAAATTGATCATGATAGATAGCTTAACCACCAACTGCTGTTGGATTATCAAAGTCCTATAAAAACTAAAAATTAAATAACCTTTTACAATCCGTCAACCTCCGTTTTTTAGATCTCCAGTCAACCAAAACACATCGGCTACCTTTTATTCAATGTAAATCGAGTAATTCAGTAGCAGGTGGTGAAGCGGAAGGAGCGGCGGCCCTCTGGGTTCGTGCTTTTATGCACACAGCTTACGCCTATGGATTCAATCCTACGGCTAAAGCAATCGCTTAAGCTATCGCTATAAGTCTCCTAGCTGACCCTACTTTGACAGAAATATATAGGTTAAGAGGAGAGCGCACAGCAAGGGTGCTCTTTTACCACAAAAAGGGGCGGCGTATACCCTTTCAATCCAGACTCCTCATCTACACACCCAGATAAAGAAAGAAAAACCCAGAGCTTAAACCCTTCTTTTTTGTTCTTTACAGAAGATGTGGGACACTTAATACCCTCAATGTCACGTGTTCAGTCCTTGAATACCGTAAGATTTCAACGTCGGCAAGGGATTCAACGCCAAATGGTCAAAGTGTTCATGTGGAATAGTGCAAAAGTCAAATTGGGGCAACTGAAAAAAACAGAGAAAGGAAAGTAAATAAATTTTTTACAAGGAGAAGAACTCAGGAAAAAAAAACTTCTTGTGAGTTCTATGAAGGCCTTGTAGTTGGTTGCACCAATTTTTATAGGAATTAGAATTCCTATGAAATGTTTTTTACCATCTTATTTCAGTTAACAAAAAAGGTGCTCATAGTAGGAACCAAAATTTCAAGGGGAAATTGAATTCCCCACATATATGTGGAATTTATTTAACCTAGCCCTAGGTGCTTTGAATTCTAGAAAATGCTATTCCTTAATCTCAAACCAACACAAATTAGAAATTACTAGGAATTTAAATAAGGAAGTTTATTCATAATTGCAAAAATTAATTCCCGGGGTTAACCAAAAGACTCAAATGTTAGAGTTTACTTTCAAGTGATCTCATAATCAATTCATGTAAGTGCACGTGTACTTATAGTTATTCACACAAGGGGTATTTGTTTTAGAGGGATAAGGATTAAGTTTGAGGGTATGAGAATTTCATTGTTTGTTATTACCAATGTAGATATTGACATCTTATCCTAGGCAAGCTCCAAATTTTTTCTTTCCTCTTCTCCTTCTTTTACCTCATTTTCACTAACTTCTAATCCACAATCTTCCCAATTCATTTATAACTCCTCTATCCTTAGGCTTGCTCAACAATTTACTCAATCTACTTTTTAACTCACCTACCTTTATTTTTGCTTTATCCAAGTATTCATTGATTTATTACATGCATTCACATGTTTTTTTTTACCAATTTAGGAAATTATTTGATAGTTAATCAACGCTTTAAGAGCGCTAGTTTTTTCGTTAAAAAAACGTAGTTCAACAATTATTTTTTCTACAAAAAAAAATAAGGTGAAAAGAATAGATAGTTAATTTTACTTTGGGTTCAAAGGCCGGACAATAGGCCCCAATTCTAAAGCCCAATACTAGCTCGATCATTATCAGTTGATCACTTCATTACCTACGTAATACGGAGTAGTAATTCTAATTTCTAACTTTTAGAAAATACCACTTCGAAATTTCCCTCCTTCCAATTTTTTTCAAAACCCCAAATTTTATTTCTTCCGAACTCTGCAATCTTCTCTTAATTGAACCTTCCTTCTTATCTCAGGTCTAAAATTTCTACTCTTCTTTTCTGCAGTTTACATTTTTTTTCCGTTAACTATATTTCAACTCGTCAATGCTTTTCTTTCATCTTTGTACTGCTACCTCTTTAATATCCTGACTTTGCACCTCATAATTCAACAGCTTATGCTTGGATTTAATTTACTGTTTCTTCGATCTACATTTCTACTCATATTTCTCTATATTTTTGATTCTTACTTTTTTTAGTTTACATGTTTTGCACCAAGAAATTGTTTCATCGGACTTGCAATTTTTCGGAATTTTCTTGCTTATTTTACCACTATATTTTGTCACTTAATAACTTCTACGACTTTTGTTTGTTCTATTTTATAGTTTATTGACTTGTTTTTTGTTGATTTGGATTGTGATTTTTTTTGAATTGAATTTCTTGCCATGCAGTGGTGTGCTTAATTTTTGGGAATATATATCGAAGTACATTTCAGGTCAAGTGTTAGTCTATATGATACACCCTCAGGTTTGGTGATTGAACAAGCCTGAAGTAGTACACGTGTTGTCTGTATTCAGCAATTGTGCATGTTACGTTCACAATTGTTGAATGATCGGTTGTTCTTTTTGTTGTGAATTGTGCATGTTTAATAGTGTCTTGCACATGAATTTAAGGTTTGTTTTTATTTGTATATGCTTTTAATGATCAAATTTGGCTCATATATGATGATGTATATCACGATACACATCTGCGCTGTTTCGGTCCCAATTATTAAATATGTTTAGCTCTCCAAAATCCAGGCTTTAGTAAGCATGATTTGCTGGTTAACTTTTCCTGTAAGCTAAATTTTTTTATATGGAGTTATCCTTTTCATTAATTTCGAAGATGATTCATCGCTATGAAAATGAAGTAAATTTATGCTTTGTTTTGTATGGCTCGTCGAGTTTTTCATCTGTTGATTAATATGTGGGATATTTCTCAGCATGAGTGCTATTTTGTTATCAGCTAAGGAAGATACTGCAATGAGTGTGTTAACATCACAATGTCACATATTGGATAATCCTGCGCATTTCTCGGCCTTTCAGTTTGAGATTATCATATGAGTGCTTGGTTGAGCTTAAGGATTGGTATGGTTTCTTTTTTTTATATTGATGATGAAAATAGTTTAGTTAAGGCTTGCCTTTTGTGGCTTTGATATGTTATCAAACATGCTTGTCATGATTGTTATTTCCTTCCTTTAGGAAGAAGTTGTTTGTGGAGTATAAGTTATCTTTTAGAGATGGCCTTTTAATACGCAAAGACAAAACAAAAAGTCTTTAGAAAGTGCTGAGTTGATAGTTTAAAACAGTTCAATGCATGCCAATTTATAAATGTGAATAGATGAACATGCTGTTGGAACATATGCTTGAAATACGGTTCATAGACACCTTTTGAAGTACAGTTTGTTGAGATTTTATTTTTAGGTGGTTTCAGACGGAATAAGTTTATGTGGAATTATTCATGATTTTCAGCTGTGCAATTGTAAGAAACTGATGTTGCTTCCTTCCGTTTTCATATTTTGTACGTGATACCATTTATCAATATCAGCATTGTATGTGCATGTATTCATCAAAAGAAGACAAGGTGGTTAAGCTGATGCACTAATTGAGAATGTGGCTCCACTAAGTTACTCCACTTACTCCCTTAAAGTGATTTGTCTGATTTTTGGAATGCTATATCGTATTGCTTGACATAATCAAGCACTTTCAACTATATACAAAGGACGAGTCTTTTTGATTATGATGCATAGTTAATAATCAAGATGTTTCATCTACTTCCATTCTTCTTACGATGGTTTTTGCATTTGTCACATGATAACTCTATATGTGAGTTTATTATCGTTTAATGCCAACTTCAATTCTATTTGCTGATTATGGGTCATTATCATACTTGGTCAAATTTACCAGGATAGGAATTGCTTGATTATAAATTTATAATCTTTAATCGCTTGAGTATGGAGTGGTGAGAGGTCTAACTCTGTTTTCTAACAATTAGGTACAATGTTCTCAAGTCATTCTTATGTATTTGGTAATTAGGGTAACACATGTTTCTCCAGTCATCTCGCTTAATGTATTGAGAACATGCATATAGCGGCGTTTGTCACACCTATCTGAAAATTATATGTAAATGACTAGCTCGTCGTAGGGCAGATAGTGCTTTCGCTGTATGGAAGGTTAAGCAAGAGTTACCTTATGGATTTTCAGTATCCACAACGACCTTGTAGAAGGTGCCTGGGAGTACAGCCGAACAAAACTATAAAGTACGGAGTGGACTTCTGGGAAGATTACTTATTGACTAAGATAGTCTAATTTTTTGCCTTTGTTTTTTCTTTTTGAACAATTGTTGAGGGCTTCTTTCTGGTGTACGATGAGGCGCTTGAGTAATTGATTTGTGGTTAATCTATCTTGGTGGCATAGGGTTTCTTTATTTCTGGCTTTTATGGATGTTTTCTTTAAATAACTATTAAAGTAGCAGTTGCTCATTTTATTCAATTACAGATATAGAATGAAACTACCTATGATCGGATCAGCCTGAAGATGGAAACATAATGAACAGCTCTTGGAAAGTGTGCTTGTAGGCTATCAATTTGGGCACATATCGCTTTGTTCTCCAGGTTCTTTTACCAACTTCCATGTTTTTCACTACGGTTTTGGTTGTCTGTATTTGAATTGCTTCCTGCTGATGTACGTCTAGATGCTTTCTTGCCAGGCTTGACCCTCCAGCATCCATCGAAAATCCTGTGACGGATTAATTGGATGTCAACAGTTGCATGTTTAACATGCTCATATATGGGACAGGAAGTTTATCAGAAGTAGGATATTATTGTGACAATGATTATGATGATGAGCAACTGCGAGAGGAACCACCTTCAGAAAGTGTGGTTGATAGAGTTACAGGAAATTTTGGCTGAAATAAACCAAGAGTTTTCCCAAAAAAAGGGGGGTTTTTTTTTTTTTTATTAATTTTCAGCCTGAGAACAGTGAGCATGTAGAGAACCTGCCAGAATCTATCGATCTGCTATTGAAACAATGAACAAGAACAAGTGCCACGCCATCATTGATAACAGTTTCTGAATAGCTTTTGACTCGTGAATATCATATGAAGACTATAGCTCGGCTTAGTTCTGGACATAGCCACACAGAAAATTAGGTATGTAATGATAGTTTTGCTACTTTAGCAGAAAGGAAGTGAATGGAAATTCCAATATTCAGTCGTAGTTGCTTGCAAAAGTGCTGCACGTGACCGTATATCCATAGCAATGACATCATCTAGAAGGAAACTCTCCGATGAGTTTATGTGACATTCACTGAAGCAAATTGCCAGAGTTTTGCTTTGCTCTCTTGTCTTGTGTATTTTCATGTATCTTATTCAGCAATGCTTTCAAGATTGTTGGGTTTGATTCTGGCTTTTGTTATGAATGCAAATTCAGGTACTCTTTGATTCTCTGGAGCTTCGATATAGGCTTGATTGCATGACTGCTGGCCTCAATGATTTCTGAAACTACTTGCCGTCTCTTGCGATTGAGGGTGTCAGATTTTGCTCATTGGGGTGGTCAAGTATTTCAGGTTGGACGAGCTTGAGTTAGAAACACTTGAATCAGCTCATCTAGTTCCATGCCATATTGCACTTGTGGCTCCATTTGACTGATGAGTTTTCTAATTTGAGCCTCATTAGTTCTTTTAACCCAAGTTTGAATCAAAAATTGGAAACCGAGTGACACATGTTTGATCATTTGATACTTGATGTATTGTGTTTGATTTTATTTGCGGTTTGGATTTTTTCTTTTAGTAGTCATATCAACCTTTGTCTTAACCTTATACTTTTTTTATCGATTCGAGGGATGATTTAGAAAATGAAATATTGTAAAATCAGTGATAGTTTTAGTCATTTAAAATCATACCATTAACAAAATACGTACGAAGAAGTGGATAAGCTTGGTGGATAAGTTCACACTTTCCTGCGCCAGGAGTGTCTTAGCCCTTGCCCTCGGGCTTATGTCGGGTATTATCCCCCGCCTCTCATATATAGTTCATTGAGATAAGATTAGTGTGAGGTTACACCATGGTATCTTACCGTAAAGCAAAAATAGTACAAATTGTATCAACCAACACTCTTTAATCGCGTTTTTTCCCAAAACACGACATAGGTTCAAACTTAGCATAAAAGTTTGCAATTCGACCATTTATTAGAATCAGAATTTATTAATCAAAGTCAAATGTGTGTAATGTTTTTTTACTTACTGAACTCTGACATTCCTCAACAGCTGTGCTTTCACATATAATAACGTCTATTTTACTTTTACACGTGTAGTACAGTTCTGTTTACTCACAATTCGTTTGACAAACAAGTTAGTTTGATGATAAAATTAAAGGTTATGATATACTCCTCCGTTTTTTTTAGATGTTCACATTACATATGGAACGGTTTTTTAAGAGTTTATTGAGTTAAATAAAATAGTTGAGATAACGTTGGGTAGAAAAGTTGAATAAGTAGGTAATGAGTAAAATTGTGAATGAAATTTTATGGGAAATGTTGTAAATTGGGAGTGAAAGATTGGGTAAAAGTAATGAAACGTTGACTTCAGAAAGGGTAAGTCATTAATGTTATAGTAAATAAGTAGGTTAAAATGTGAAAAGTTGATTTTTAGATTGGTTTGAACAACTATTAAACAACATTCCCAAAAATAAACAACTGGAAACTAAAAAACGGAGGGTATTATATATAGCACTTAAGAGCTGCATATAAGAAGTCAAAAAAGGAAGGTTTTCAAAAAAAGTAACTTTTATAACATCAACAATTCTGTGAATTTAACATAATCTATATATATTTACATTTTAAGTTAAGAATTATGTTATTCCTTTCTGTACATTTTAACATAAATCTAAGGGATTGCATATTAGACTTTTCCTAAAATTACATGTTTTCCTAGAAACTCAAAGCTCTCTCTGCTCATCATTTGACCATTATGTGCTGTAACGGTTTTTGATAATGCGTTGACTTTTGGTGTAAAATTTAGAATTTCAAGGCTCATTAAATTGCGAATTAAATCTCCAGTCTACTATTCACCAATAACCAACAATCTTCATATTTGAAAATTATTATTAAATTAAATTATGTATCCTGCCAAATCTTCCAGCCTAGCTTAATTGCCATTTTCCCATACCATCGTTTCATCCACCTCTTCGAGTCTCTTTTTTCATCATTTCTATTAATTTCCTCATCTTCTTCGTTCACTCTCTTTTTTCCCACAGGTCTTTCTCACTCTCACAATTTTCTCTTATAGACAACTAAAATGGTCAAAACTATCACCATCTTCATTTTTTGCCTCTACTCTGAGTTCTCATTCTCTTAGGTTAGTAAGTTCAAGGGAAGACTTCTTCCTATGAATATTTCTCCAACAAAAATAATCACCGAGTAAGCTACATTGCTGCCTTACGAATATTACTTCTTGGTTCTTAAAGAATTAGACCTTTTTACTACTCGTATATAAGTGTACCTGTATATCTTTATCCGCTATGTAATACCTTTGTATGGAGTATATATACTTGTTCCATAACAAATAAACATGTTACACAACATACGTATTTGTTGTATTTATTCTGTTATGGGTTCATATTTAAAATTTTTGAAAACTGTCTATTATTTTATTTTTTGAGAATTTTAGTTTTGGCAAATTGATTGTTTTTGGTTTTTTGATTAACAGGATGTACTGGTCAAGATGATGGTTGCAAATATTGACGCAGAAGATAATCTCTCTCTTTTTTTTCCCCCTCCGCTAATAATAATGAGTTTGTTTTTTAAACCTCGTAGAAACTTATTACAAATTCCGTATAAAAGTCCGTATTGTGAGTGCCCTTGTGTTAGCTTGCATAAATTTGTGTTTAATTTGTTGGTTGTTTGAACAYGGTAGCTAGTTGTACTGGTGTTGTTGGTCTTTCAATGAATGTTCACTTACCAAAAAAGAAAAAAACACTATTGCAATAATGGAGTATACAATGGAAAGAGAGAAGATATTATCCCATGCTCTTAACTCTTGACAATTTTGAACATGTAATACATTAATACCAATACATTAACACAAATAAAAAAAAGCACATATCATTACAATAGATGGTAAGTGTTGAAGATAAATTGCATGGTAGGTGATAATAACAAAGCCATACATGTATATATTATTGGATCCACAAATTAATGTTGCCATGAACCGATTCCTTACTCCGATTTTCTCAGTCGTCCCTTATTCTTTAGGTTAAATGTAGTAAAGAATAAGGGATGAATGGAGTAAAAAAGAGGATCAAACCTTAACTAACCTTAAGGGCGAGTGTGCCGGAAAAAGGATCGGAAGGATTGACAAGAGTCTTGTCATACTCCTCCATTGAYTTGAATAGCTCAGAGAAGTTGCCCTTACCAAAACCACCGCACCCACCTTTTTGGTACAACTTTCCGTCGTCTCTTCTGATCATACACCCAATTCTTTGCATGATTTCGACGTATATAGTGCGTCGATCTCCAACTGGTGTCGTAAATGTTTGGATCATGACGCCTTCGTGATCGCGATCAACCTTCAGGCCTAGGTTTTCACATTCGTCGATTTGTTCTTGTGTTAAGACATCTTTAGCCCACTTCCTCAAGTTCTTGTAGTATACTTCTCCTGGAATKGGCATAAAGTCAAACAACGAGCTCTTCTTTATTTCTTTTATGGTTTTGAATATATCGTCTGTTATGAGAGCCAAGTGTTGCACTCCTGGACCGTTGTTACGCTCTAGGAARGTCTCTATGGGGCTTTTCGTGGCGGTGCCGTAGACCGGCTCACTGAAGTTAAGGAAGAYGGACTCGGATCCGTYGGCTAGGAAGACGGATTGGAGGCCRGAATCGGCGACTCCAACCACGTCCTCGGCTGCGAATTCCGCAAACTCGTGGAACCCCGTTATTTTCATGACATAGTCCATGACGCAGGCGAGCTCAGGCACRCTYCCTGCGGCATGGTCCAGCCTTCGGAGGCCGAAATCATGGTCAAAGGASTGCACCGGARAAAATTTAGGGAGAAAGTAACATGGTTTAGTAGAAGACATAGTCTGGTCATCAGTTGCACATGCACGTGGTAGTGCATGTGCATGACTGATAAGCCTAAGGATTACGTCTCCAAAGAGGTGGACTTCAGCAAGGACGGTCCCCTCACCGTCTAGGTTGACGGGTGGGGATGATGGGTGGGCCCCCGCTGCCACACTAGCAGCGAAGGCGACCTCAGCATCYTCCACCTCAATGGCCACAGTACGAACACCGATGCCATGAGTGGATAGAAARGAGGCATGGGCTTGACGGTCAAAGGTTGGTATAGTCGCGGTGGTGGTGGTGGAAAGGGAAGGGGTGTAAGGAGCGGTGAATAGGAAGTGGAGGTCCCCGCTTCGTACTACGTAGGAAGCGTGGACGTGATTGCCGGTGGAGAGGTCGGACTTGGCAACCATAGGCATGCCAAGGCCCTTGGAAAAATGGAGGCTAGTGTTAAAAGCATCATCACACCAGAACTCAACGTGGTGATATCTCTTTACTTTAAAATTGTCTGATTTTGTGTTTGTTCGTACGAAGTTGGAGCAACTTCGTACCTTAAATTGGCTTTCACCACTTAATGATAATTGATTCACCATTTTTATTTGAAGTATAATCTTAAATACGATATATAATAATAATAATAATAATAATAATAATAATAATAATAATAATAATAATAATAATAATAATAATAATAATAATAATAATAATAATAATAATAATATAATAATAATAATAATAATAATAATAATAATAATAATAATAATAATAATAATATAATAATAATAATAATAATAATAATAATAATAATATAATAATAATAATAATAATAATAATAATAATAATAATATAATAATAATAATAATAATAATAATAATAATAATAATAATAATAATAATAATAATAATAATAATAATAATAATAATCGTGCCAAATGAATTAAAACTAGTTCGATATTTTTGAGAGTTTTTTTTGGGTGATTATGTTGATGAGAAATCGACCTTATTTATAGGGTAACCGGTAACACATGGAGCTTCTCAGTTACATGGGCAGCCAATCAGCCACCGTTGCAATTAGGTGTATGGTACATATTTTTTTAAAAAATAAAAATAAAAATTACGTGAATAAAAATTTATTTAGCATTTTATCAATGAAAGTACTCTTAATTTCTTAAAATATTAAGGGCATGATTACATGCAGTATTAGTATTTTATTTTATTATTTCATATATCGTGGGAATATTTTTGTACTGTAATTGTGTTTAATAAAGACTAATCTTAGACTTTGAAGTTTGAACTTTGAAGTCTATATTTAAAATTAATTGTGGCCCTGCGGTTGGTAACTTGGTATCAAACTAATTTAATTTATTGAGTAATTACCAATTATTTATTTTTGTACAATTATTTTGTCGTCTCAAATTATTTGCACCATTTTCTTTTAAGGGAGAGAGTAAGTAAATTTCGACCAACTTTGTTTTAGCAAACCTTTAATGCATAAAATATTCAAGTTAAATATCACTCCGTATTAGATTTGTCTAAATATGTATTGAAGTTCATTAATACGTTATCTCCCCGTGTTTATTTACCTGCACTATTACAAATTTTACAGATGTTTAGGAGAGCATTGATGATAGTGGAGTTGTGTAAGTTGGAAAATATTTAATTGAAAGTTGCAAGTTAAGTGGGTTAATATTTGAATACATGAAAATAAAAGTAAGATGATTAATAAAGGTAATTTAATGTTTTTATTCAATTTGAGAGTTTGTTATTAAATATTGGGTAATTCCAAATTGTATTATTGAGTTTTGGTAATTTCCAAATGATGTCACATTTTGAAAATTTGGTATTACCTCCTAAACACAATGTTATGGAATGAAATAATTGACTCTAAGAGCATGTGCAATTGTTTACTTAAATGGTTCCTCAAATTGATGTGGGACCCTATATGGGTAAGCCAACAGTTGCACATGAGTTACTAATAAATAGGGGGTGTAAATAAAATGGGGAAGTGGTAAGTTAAATGGGAAGGTTACCAAAATACTTTAACAAATGTTAATGTGCCATGTGACAATTGACAAGGTTAGTTAATGAAAGAAAGTAAAAATGGAGTTTTGGGGAGGTAGTGCATTGTGGGTGACAGGGTGAGTTACTTAAATTTGAGTAAGATGTATGAAAAATTTAGTGGGAAGTGATGTGACAACAGGAAGATAGGAGAGAGAAATAATTGAATCACCTACCATTGCACATGCTTAAGAGCAAGTTTAGCCCAGAATCTTAAAATTTGGGATGACATCACTTTTTATATCTTAAGATTTAGACTTAAATTTTTCTCCCTTTTTCTTTTAAAATCTTAGTCAAATCTCAAGTTGGATCTTGAAATTCGAAAACTCAACTTAAGACTTGAAATATAGGAATATAGGATCCACCCCCATTTGACAATGTTATTTGTAAATGATGTCACACTCAAGTCTTGGGCTAAACTTGCTCTAAACACAATGTTATGATTAGGATTAAATTTAAAACAATTGTATTATTTGTAAGTTACCCAAAAAAAAAAAAACTCAATGGTACTATTTGACATTACCCTTAAATTTTTGTTGATATATACATGCTTAAAATAGAAATTGTACAAGTAATGTGAGACATCATGATATAAGTAAATAAAAACGGAAGGGGGGCATGAGCAGTCACTGCAAATCTGCAATTTCTAATACGTGTATGGTTGTATGCATTTCACGATATATCATAAATTATGTGAATATTAAGCTTACACATCTAGTTTCGATTCGGCGGGCATTACTAATTTATKGTGGGTGACTTTTCCAACACAAATTTCTACATACATATGCTAAGTCTCGAACTCGAGACTTATAATTTGAATCAACTCTTGTCGATTTAATGTGACAATGAATACATGTAATATTTTATTTTATTTTTCATTTATATTTTCAGGGGAAATAGTGTTTAATCTCCATTGTTAAAAAATAGAACTAAACTTACTCCGTTGTTAAAAGTACTTTGGAACTCTATGTTTAGGGTATGTTTAGTAAAATTAGTGGTAGAAGTAGTTGTTTAGCAGTTGGGGCATATGCTAGCTATATCGGATAATTGTAGCGGTCGACTAGTAGCGGTTGAAGTTAATTATAATTTGTTAGTGTTTGGCAGAATAAGTAGCCGTTGAAGTAGTGTATTGTTAAAAATATGAATATATGATAATAGTAGTAGCTTTTGAAAACTCTATCTCAAACACTACAAGCTAGAGGTGATCAAGTATAGCCCGAACTGGCTCGATTTTTTGTAGGCTTTGGACACGATTTTTCGACCCGAAATCGGGCGGGGCTGGGCCCGGCTCGATTTTTCCCAAATTGGGGGCGTTGGACGTGACTTTTTATACATTAGTTGATTTTTTTGGACCCGATCCGGAAAAGCATGAAAAATCCGCCAAGCCCGTTCCATTTTTCCGGGTTTTGGACAACAAGAATAGGCCTGAATCCAAGCTCGGCCCGATTTAAGGGCCTAAATATTCAAACTAAGTCTGTCTCGAACCAGAACCGGCACGACCCATGATCACCTCTACTACAAGCTATCATAGAACGCTACTTTACCAAACACTGCTTTTTAGATTTAAGAGTTACACCAAAAGCTGAATCCAAACACACCCTTAAATTTAGTTATGGACCTACTGCTGGTATTAATGTAATGTAAAAGTAATCTATTAGTCTATAACCATCTACTTCCTATTTTGAATCTCATTTTGTGAGAAATTTTATTTTGTAATTGAAATTGTCTAAAATCATCTTTTCTCGCCGCTTTTATTGTTGAACTTCATCTTATTTTCATATTTCGTCGTTGTCTATAACTCAACGTGCATTGGTGCATGTCACGTAATTTAATCACTTCAGACTGCTGTTTTTTAAATTAAATTTTTTAGATGGTTACAAATAAAATTCCTTAAACTAATTTATCTAACAATTAATTTTTTTTCTTCTTATTTTTAAATATATAAGGGATTCATAAAATTTTAGTATAGGATTTTTTTTATAGAAATTAAGATTTCACTGTGCATTTTCAATTATCAATTTACAACTAGTATTTGACTCGTGCAAAAAATGAGTTCAATTTGTATTTAACTTTGATTTTATGATGGTAAAATTTAATGATAGGTATATACAATGATGAAAAATTCTTGGTAAACATAACAAAATGATAAAATCCTTTAATAGTAATAAAATCACATTTCCAATGATATTCTGACGTATTTTAATTCCTAAAATCTTGGTAACAATTAAAAAAAAATTCAAAGGACTTCTTATAGTTACAACTTACAAGACATATGTTAATTGGACACTAATTGATGGATGCCAAAAAAATCCCTCTTTGTTATTTACTCATCCAAAGTAGTTGCACCATTTTCTAATCTATTTGGGTGACAAATGTGGTAAGTTTTGACCAATTTTTTTGGTCAAACTTTTTTACTTCCTCCGTTTCAATTTAGTGACAACTTTTAAAATCCCACCACTAACACAGTAACACCACCAGAGTTACTTCACCCAGAATTCCATCACCACCAAAATTTAAAATCCGACCACCAAATGACGCACCACCAACAATTCACATGCCGCACCGTACCACCATCAAATCACACCACCGAATGACGCACCACCACCAAATCGCACAACCACCACCGCACTGAACTGAGTTCGAACCAGGTGAATTTGCACCGTCAATTCCACTACCTCACACCCTTCGCACCCTTTGCATAATCCCCTCGTACTACCTCCAAC